>JBBPRF010000072.1:0-71721 GCA_038092875.1 Lanmaoa pseudosensibilis | reverse complement strand
GGGGGGGGGTTACTCGTGCATTTCTTCAGAAACTCACACTGTGTCCAACTCCTCGATCACCGCGCTGTTGTTTGATTCCACTTTGGAAACCACGCGCGGAAAGGCGACAAGAAAGCCTCGGCTTGGTCGATAGATCGAGGTTTGATTCGGACGTGGAGGGCGTCCAGCTAGTTTTCCCGGTCTCCCGGCCTCCCGCCGCGACACACCCAACTCATCCGTCCTGGAAGTTGCACTATGGAAAAGGTGGTTATCCTACCTATAAATGAGCAAGTCCCCACATCACTTCGATTGGGTTCTGGTGAAAATTTGCATGTCGTACCTTTTGCATTCGCGGGGTGCATTTTATCTTTATTCTATCACATTGCTGCTGTTCCCGTGTGGTCGGGGACGGAACTTGTGGGAGTTCACAGAATGAATCTATAACAGATTTTGGAAGAATACTGTCATTGTCATTGAAACCAAATTGAAACGTCCAGATTGAGCGCGTGCGACGGATGCCTTCCATTTTGAGCCACTTTCGCTGGCCTATTAGGCTGAACTTCTTTCTCATACTACGCCGGAGGGCAGTTGATGATGGCGTGTCTCCCTCCCACAAATGATTGTTTTACGGGGATGGGTTGTTTGTTCTACAGCTGCCAGAAGTTGGCTCAAACCCCATTCGCGGTTTACTTTTCCACACCCTCAAACCAAACCCACGCTATCGCCGTGCGTGATCTACGAGGTTGAAAGAGACAGTCACCGAGCCAGATACTATTCCGCTACACATCTTCCTTACTCCCCTCCATCAGCAACTACAGAGCAAGTTCACAATGTCGGATGCCAGAACTTTCCCTGGAACCTCGGATTGGCGATCCTTGTGTCAGGTTCGTAAAGCTCTTCAGGATGCGTCCATCCCGGAAGAGTGGAAGATCAAAGCGCCGCCGGATACATCCTTGGACGTTCGCTCCGTCACAGAGGAGTGTGGAGTGTTGTCATCACGAGAGCTTGATATCATCGATCTCGGCACGAAAGATGTGTCTGCTTTGGTCCGTTTGCTCGCCGATAAGTCTGGGTACACGAGTCTAGAAGTCACCACTGCGTATCTCAAGAGCGCTCTCGTCGCGCATCAGGTTGTGAGTCTGCGATTCATGGATCTCGTTTCCCGGGGACATCAAACCATTGATTCAGACAAACTGTCTCACGGAAATCTTCGTTGAGCGTGCCCTCGATCGAGCAAAAGAAGTTGACCGGTATCTGCTGGAACGTGGGGAACCCATAGGCCCCTTGCATGGCTTACCGATTTCACTGAAAGACCAGTTTACTATGAAAGGCTTGGAGACGATCATGGGTACTGAGAGATCTATGAAGTATTTCGCCAACCATTGACATCACACCCCTTAGGATACGCTTGTAATATCGGGAAGTTTGCAGAGGATGACTGTATCCTTGTGGAAATCTTGTACGAACTCGGAGCGGTGCCGTTTGTTCGTACTAATGTGCCACAGACACTCATGGTAAGTTCCCCCATTTGTCGTTTACGCTGAATGAGATCCCGGGGGGAACGAAACAGCCTGATCTGACACTAATGCTCGACCGTGCAGTGGGGCGAAACACATAACAATGTATTCGGCCGCACAACGAACCCCTACAATAGGAAACTCACCCCTGGTGGGTCGTCCGGCGGAGAAGGCGCGCTCCTTGCAATGAGAGGTAGCCCCTTGGGAGTGGGCACCGACATAGATGGGTAATGTTTCTGTTTACGATTGAGCATGAGGTTTAAGATCGAATGAGTGTAGGTCTCTCCGCATCCCCAGTGCATTTTGTGGACTGTACACGCTTCGGCCCTCGTACGAACGCCTTCCGTATCATGGCGCCGCTAACACATTGATGGGTCAAGAGTCTATCTCCTCTGTGCTTGGGCCGATGGCCACCTCTCTCTCGGCATTGAAGCTATTTACAAAGGCAATCATAGATGCCCGTCCCTGGGATCGCGACCCGCTCGCGATCCGAAAGGTGTGGAATGAGGAAGAATATAGACTGGTAGAACATGGTGGCGGAGAAGGAATGTGCTTTGCGATATTGTGGGACAATAAAGTGGTCAGGCCACATCCTCCCCTCATTAGGGTCATGAATATGGTCAAAGAAGCACTGGAGAAGGAAGGACACCAGGGTAAGTTGATCCTACTGCCGATCTCCATTTGAAATCTCAGAGCATTGCCCAAGTTATTGACTGGGAACCTCTTAACCATGTCGACATCTACAAGAATGCTGTAAGTTCATGACATGTACTCGGAACCTTATCTGACTCTTAGAATACAGCAAACTATCCTGGTTGCTGATGGAGGGGAGGACTATCGCAGGAGTTGTGAGGCGTCTGGTGAACCTCTGATCACTTCAATGAGCCCTGAGGCTGATCCGCATCCCTTCGACTTGGAGGTTTCACTCGTGAAGAGTCTAGTTGGACCCCCAAGGAATAGAACTGCCTGGGAGGTATGCTCGTGATATTGTTAGATAGCACTGCCTTATCCCCTCTTATCCTTAGCTATGGCAACTCCATACAGAAAAACGTGCACTGCGCAAGGCTTATCTGGACCACTGGAACGCAACAAAGAACAGGACAAATACTGGCAGACCCGTCGATGCTATCATTTCACCTGCCGTGGCTTATACTGCTTGTCCACACGGGTTAAATTAGTGAGTCGCATTCCGGCTTGCATCCACTGAGTCCCACCCGCTTCTCCCTATTCAGTGATTCGTTTTATACGACCCTTGGAAATGCCATGGACTACGCTTGCGCTGTCTTTCCTGTAACATTTGTCGACCCCAAGCTTGATCTCCCGGTAGCTCCTCATGACTTTCACAATCATGAAGACGAGGCATTTTACAAACTCTGTATGTTACTGTGTACACTCAACTCATCGTTGATTTGGGTTTGACATTTAACAGACCATCCGGACGTGTTCCCTGGTGTACCTGTTGGACTTCAACTCCTTGGTCGCACGCTAGAAGAGGAAGCAGTGATCGGTATGGTAGAATTGGTGGACGCAGCCATCAAGAGACATGCTGTTGACAGGGTATGAGAAGTGACGATGGGAAATGAGACCGGTCTTGCAATAATAAATATAAAATCTCAATTTCTTCCTAGTCTAAAATATGTTGTTTCTAAGCTACATGTAGCAAGTACAGTCGATATCAAAAGTGGAAATCCAGCAACCTAGCTGGTCTATTTTATTCGTTTCATATGCAAATAAGGCTACACTATTTGAAGAGGAACAAGGAAAATTTATGGTTACATCGATTGATTAGAATGTCTTTTCAAGTTGAGGATAATCAGACCAGTCTTCGCCGTATCCCAGAGAATTGGCTTGGTTAAAAGCAAAGTCCATGGTGGACATGAAGTGGTAGAGCTGATCATCGAAATGGACCCCGTGGTAAGGAAACGCCCCATCAAACTCGGCACTAGACTGCCAACTCTGGAGCCAATGAAGTGATCGGAAATAACCTATAGAAAGCGATGGGCACATAGATCGGGTATTATCGGATTTACTTACCTGATGTCGTGTCTTCGGGGTTAGTCGGAGGGGATGTTCCATACGGGGTCAGGGCATCAGCCCGGGTTTCGCTCTGCTTCCTAATCTCCGAAGCGGTTAAAAGTATATCGATTGCTTTGGGTGTGAATTTGTTAGCAGTCACCATTGGAATGCCATACGGGATACTACCTTTCCTCAGGATCTCCTGCCGCGTCCGTAGTTCTTTTCCGGTAAGGTCCTTGATGACATCCCTGAGCATAATGAAACACTCTCCTTCCTTTTCACGATACTCCCTTTGCAGCATGACTTTGTTCTGCTGAGACGGAGGTGAGGGTGGGCCAGGTGAGTAGTGAGCTCGGTGTGTATGGTGCATGCTGGAACCCTCACACTGTTCAAAGGAGTCTTATTTCGACGAGACGATGCATGGGTGCTTAAATATGATCACAGGGCGTCAGTTGTGCGTCTATTCACGTATATATAAAAAACATGCACTGCCTGTAGGAATCCCGCTTGACCGAACGGCCGATACGTAGTGACATGCTGAAGAGGGAATCTTCCCAAGCCCCCAGTACTTGGCGCGATCTATGAGATTCAATTACCAACGATGAGCAGAATAACTGGAACTGATTCGGAGGCTTGGTCGAGTCATTGACGTCAAGCAAACCCTGCCCACATGGTCCGCACCGCGTTCGGAGTCTCCAACTTGGCGTGAATTTGCAACGTTCGCCATCCAATCCCATCCAATCCTTGGTGAGGGCCTTTGCCAAGCTTTTCACGGACCCGCATGCCTCCTACCTTTACTTGAATAATGCATTTCGTGGGTTTATGAAACGAAATGGGGAGTGGTCCAAGGTGGATGCGATACTGGTACCTCAAGATTGAGATTGTTGATAGTGCTCCGATCGAGGGGCGTTACAGTGTGCGCAGCAGCGAATCTTGGTCTGGACGCTTGAACTCACCTGGCACCAGCACTGCAGTCATCCGCTCGCACTTTTTTTTTGAAATGCAAACATTACTGATGTCTGATGAAAAGATCAGGTATGCATGGATTTCCAGAAAATAATGCCATGACAACCAGATTGCAGTGTGGTACTTGTACCTGACATTTACATAAATACGTAAACATGCTAGCCATCGATATAGAAAATTGAACAATTTGGCCATGTACCTACCCACTAGACTACCTTGAACAAGCGAACACGCATGTGTGCGGTACCATGTTTGTTTCTCAACTTCAAGTTGCTTGCAACTTTCGTTGGGCAGAGTTATTAAGTCAGGCGCCCTCGGACTGAGCCGCGAGGCCCGTCCTGGTCGCATTCAGTCCACAAGGGGCGATGACGCGCTGCATATGTACAGATTCCGATCCAATTGATGGACTTGGGAGATTTTTTAACTTGGCGCCTGATCGGATTCGCGCAAGGGGAGGATCAATCCACTATTCCGTAGGTCTCCGAGAGTCGTAGCCAATTCCCATATGTCCAGCCTGCCATCGGATGAGAGCAGGAAGCGTCTACTGCTTCCTGACTTCGGATTATAGTACGACGTCCGTGCAGAGAAGACAGAGATTACTCCTTCAAAGCCAATCGGAAGTTCAGCAAACGAAAAGACCTCAAAAACGCCGAAACACTACCACCAAGAAAGAAGATGTTGTAGTCATTTTAACCACTAACCGTGAATTTGCGTTACTCGCAGGAGGCACTCAAGGGGCCCTTACGTTTCTTCCTTTCCCACTCCCGCTCCAAGCATAGCCCAGACACTGTCTCAGTGTCCTCGAATCTGTCACGCAAATATAGTAGACAATCTACCGCCTCAGCGACTCCCCGGTCCGATCCTTCGAGAGCTTTTCAAGCTGGTTATTAAAATACGTGATGGTTGTGTGCATGACGAAGGTATCTGAATCGACGAAGAAGTTGGTTCTTTCAATCGGCAAAGCAACGCATCGGTACGTTGTACCGAAACTCTCAAACACCATCTGATGATCCCTTTGTACTCGACATGGAGAGGAAGCTGTGACCCGCCCCCACCAGCCCCACTCCAGATTCCTTGAACCTACCTCCGCGCCTGACGCAACTGACATCACGGAATCGGACAAGGCGACCTACCAGAAGACCGCAGATTACGAGACGACGCCCATCACTGCCCTCACCTTCACATCTACTAACGCTGAGTTCGCCGTGCCGAAGAAAAAGAAAAGGGGAGCCGAAAATGTCCGCCAAGGAGCCGAAAGAACGATCAGTACGGTGTTTATCGCTGCCGTACTCATGGGTTGCGTGAAATTGATTTCAGAGCGCAAGATGGCAAGGTCACCATGTGCCCTTTGCTCGAGAAGCGACCTTGCACTGCCCTGCTCCGCTGCTACTTTCATGAAAACGAAGGGAAGAAGAGTTAGGCATGAAGCTGTACAGGATTTATGACGAAAAAAGGAAACGGCCACCTTCATGGTAGACATAGCTAGGGGCAAGCTAGGGGTATTTCAACAAGGCAAGGGACAACGCAAGCCACTCGAAACTACGAGTGTGACTTTGTCCCTTATCTTGGGAGGCGAAAGATGATCGATGAGGGTAGAGTGATATGATGTTGAATTCCGAACTTCTTGTGTTTGAGCATCGAAGTCCGGCAATTTGAATATTCTCCCATGGGAAGGATCTACAATCAAACGTCCCTTGGGTCCTTGGGCCATAGATCACTATTTTATAGAAGTTGGTGCCCCAACTTTAGGTGCTAAGCCAATGATGTCATCGCAAGTCCGGCGTTTCTAAAGTATAACCACATTCAAGTCGACGTTAAAACTTGTTGGATAAGAGGGATGGTTTATTCGGTTCATTCTACATTTTATTTGCAAATAAGATAAGCAGGGGAGTGTAGGTAAGGATACACTGTTTGAAAGAAGAGATAAATCTAGGACTTCATCGACTATATTCAAAGTTGAGGATAGTTAGACCAGTCCTCGCCATGGTATTCCTGGTAACTGGCCTGGGCTAAAGCAGAGTCCATGCTAGACATGGAATGGTACTGCTGGCCATGGGATTCGGTAGTGTAGCACGCACTCTGTGCATCAAACTTAGCATTGGACCGCCAAGTTTGCGGCCAATGACATGATTGGGCAGAATAACCTCGACAGAAATGAGTACCTCAATCGAGTGTAATTGGACCCACCCACCTAAATGAGCTTGCGCTAATGTCATGTCCGCGGGGTTGCTTGAAGAGAGCATTTCATACGGGGCGGGAGGAACAACCTGGGTCTCCCTCTCACTCCTGATCTCCGAAACAGTTAGCAGCTCAATCGCTTTCGGTGTAGAGAGATGTTAGCAGCCACCCGAGAATAACATGCCAACTACAACCTTTTCTCAGGATCTCCTGCCGCGTCTGTAGCTCTTCTCCGGTAAGTTCTTTGATGACGTCTCGGAGGATATTGAAACACTCCCCCTCCTTTTCACGATATTGCCTCTGCATAACAACTTTGTTTTGTCGAGACAGGGATGAAGATGGACTAGGTGGAGAATGAACTTGGTGTGTATGGTCCATGCTACGACCTTCACGCCCAGTGGAGTTTGCTTCAACGACACCACGCATGGGTGTTTAAATAGACCACAGTCCCGGCGTCAATTCGTTACCCGAAAAAAAAGAGCTCACTGCCTGTAGGAATTCTGCCCTAAGGTTACACGGGTCTAAAGTTGCAGCCAAACCCCAAAGCAACCTTCCGTTCATCATCCTCGTTATCCAGAGGTGCTCCACCAGTACGGTGACAAATTTTATTGCATTTGATACCATCCGTTCGAACGAATTCTAAATACTACTTGCTGCCGAACGTTATTCACGGACACTCCTTGAGTATGAGTAGAGCGAGGCAGATAAAAATCGCCGTGTCCTACACGTTTCCTGCCTTTTCTTGAACAAGGGATATCGTGGGTTGAGGCTCCAAGGTGAATACAGTAGTGGTACTCACGCTCCCCCTTGACAGTGTTCATCCGATTAAGAGCTATCAGGGCGATCAGTCTGATCGATCATCGACTAGCGCTAGATCAACTCAACCCAACGCCACCAGGATGCTCCCTCCGTTTTCTTTGCGTACTTCTTCCCTGAACATGAGCACTGTTGCAGCTAAAGAGCTAAGGCATGGACTTCGATCACAGTGGATGTCATAGTCCAACATCATGAAATGGTGTCTGATAATTTGCAGTCGCCATCGGATGATCAAGCCAATGAATATGCCGGCGAAGGTTTATTGAGCGAGCCAGCGTTAACTGTCTTGAACGTATTGATCCGGCAACAAGTTTGCTGTATGTCTATCCATCCCTGAACCTTGCATACCGGATCAACATTTCAACGTGCACGTGCGTTGTATGCGTGTCATGGAATCTGCGTGATATCGAGTTCCTTGTAACATTCGTTGGTCGGCGATGTCAATTGACAGCATACAGCGTGTTCAGCTTACGCGCGATGAGGCTCGAGCGCTTGAGCAGACGAGGCATTTTGTGACGTGCCTGTCTGGGATTTTTTTCCAAGATTCAAACACCGCGTCTCTAATTTTGTGCTTAAGCGATACATCGTTCTGCAAAAGCACAACACTTGATTGCGTTGGGGGACCGGAGTCTGAGAATCGAGGGAAATCGGTGGATCGGACTTGCTAACCACTCGCTGACTCGGTCTGCCACGGAATCCCGCTCGTTCCGTTCTAGCCCTGAACGACGGTCCTATCAACAGCCCGATGGCTCAGTGCATCTAGAGTGGGTCGGAGGCTCAGTCAATCGAAAAGGCAGTGCGGCATGCCTGTGTACTCGTGTTAAATTTAAGCTTACTGCGCTGACCCGGATCGAATGTTCAAGCGCTAGTGTTGAGTCACTGACGGTGACTGGCACATCGTCCCACAGATCTAGCAAATCTCAAATAACTTCGGCGATTCTGTGGTACCAACGTCATTGGCTCGGTCAAGTAAACATAAATTACAGTTAATCACAGAAGGACCTTTCGATCTCCAGGAATGTTTGTCTCCAACTCGAAAAACCGGATTCGGCAGGTAAGGGCCAGGCCTATATAGGGCGCCCGAGCCGGAACACACAACGGGTGAAAGCTTGTCTGGATGGCCATCAGCTGTCAATCGCACCGCATCCTCGAACATCGAAATCGACTTCTCCAGGTCAACGAGTTGCCGAGGCTCGCATAGCTATCCGCTGGGGCAACATCCAGTACTTCTGAGAGGAGAGTTTTACCCTTCGCTTCGTCCGCTTGCCTTTGGAACCGAGATTCAAGAACTATTCCGAGATTGAGTAGCGTGAGTGGACCACGAGGGCGAAGACCAAGCAGAGCCCGGTACAAATTGATCGGGACGTCGAGCTCGGGGTACATGTCATTCACTCAACAGTGGATCGGTTTGGCAGCAGCTAGGTTAAACAGGGCAGTGGCGCGACTGGGGTGGTCCAGTGGACACAGGGCTCGAACGAGTTCAAAATGTCTGACAGACTCGTCAAGATCTCGCTGCTCCTGGAGTTCGCGATAACGAATGAGTGCATGATGTCCCTATAGACCCGTCAACCGCCCTAGCTGGCGCATCTCCTCTGATTCTGGTGGCTAATGACACAAGATAAGCATATTTTCAACGCTGAGGTCACGCAAACCGTTCACATTCAAGGTGGCTCCGTGTTCGTGTAGATAACCTCCCCATCGCTTTGTTCCAAAAATCTGATGGCTACGTGATGCGCAGAGGAGAGGGAAATAGTGCTACTCACATTTAAGCTGTCCGTTCCGATCAAGCAACTCGCCGACAGTGGTTTTACAAAGAAAACTAGTGAGATTCACCAACACGCAAAGGGCGAGGTATGTGAAAGAGGTACATACTCAGATCGCGTCGGCGTCATCTTTTAATCCTTTCGTGGCCCCAGTCAGATACACGGCCCAGACGGCAGCAATTCGCGAGATAAAACCATGAAAGACTTGGATTACGCCGCACTGCCCTTGTGTCAGGCTACAGCGAGTAACAGCATAGCATCTCCCGCGCAAAGAATCATGCAATTCTCCTGTGTGAAACGTGGATGCAGCATGGCTAAGCCCGTACAGTATCTGTGGTTCATTTCCAAGCGAATTGTGGGAGGTTGTCAGAGAACGGGTTGGTGTGGTTTAACTGTACACCTCCATTCGAGTAATTATAGAAGGGTCGTAATAACAGGACACATCGAGCCCCTATACATATCTACATCTAGTTCGGTGTAAAGTATCAAAGTGCATCAAAAGACACCCACAGACTATGGCAATCCTCGTCCCCAAGCAGCAACCACAGATGAGACCACTGTCCATTTGTCATTCCATAGGCGCTTGAGCCCATCTCCCCCACCTGTCTTAACGATACCATCCACGCAGGAGACTTTACCGGATTTTAACGCCATCGCAGCCCCGACCACGAGCAATGCACCCATGAATAACATTCTGCGTTCTGCAGGCGTGAGTGCACCCAGACGCAGGCCGATCCTGCGCGGGTCCAAAAATGCTTTGCTCAGCGCTCTGGGCGAAGATTGTGTTCTTTTCTTCGCTGGGAAGCGGGGACCAGGAGGAGGCGAAGGGGGTGGCGAGGGTATGACAATCTGGGAAGAGTTGACTAAGGTTTCCAAATAGTCGTCAGTTTCGTGGTATGGCTGTTTTTCGGGTGCGGCATTCTGGGCTTTGGCGCTAATCGGTAAAGGTCGCCACGTTCGCGTAGCACTATCAGGTCCCATGATCTCGGTGACACGGAGTAAAGGGTGGGATGGTGGATACGCAGTTAAGAGGTCATCCGCCTGACGGAGAAGGTAAGTGAGGGAAAGCGGCGCAAGTTTGGTTCTCGATTTGCCTGTCGCAGACTTGGCCAAGTGCTGTGTGGGTTCATTTGCTACAGTAGGAGATTGTATTGGGGATGGTCGTGTTATGTCTGAGGAGGATGAACGTGAACGTGGCAGTACACGATCAGAGGTCGATGGTGAAGGGTTGTGATGAGCAACAGATCTTGCCCCTTGGGGCGATGGTATGGTCGACCGTACGGGAGAACAACGTTCTGGAGAAGAGAGAGGTGAAGCGGGTCGTGAATCAGGCAACGGGATCGACGCGGCTAATTCTAGAGTTGAACTATGTGGTTCGCCGACGCAGATTTGGTCCGTTGCTTCTGGAAACAGGATAGGGTTTGTGCTCGAACTAAGGCTTCTAGCTTGAAGCGTGTCGCTGTTCTGGACCACATCTGATGGAGTAGCGCTTTGGTTAAGCTCGTCCTTATCACCCGTGAAGGCGTCACAGGATACAGGCGTCTGCTCGCTGTTACTGGGAGACCTGAGCATTCCGTCAATAGTCTCAGGACTTGGCTGCTCATGTGGACCTGCTCCTCCACCATCTGAATGAAATCCCGCAATGGACCCCTCAGAGACTGTCTCATTTTCTGCGATACGATCCACTCCGGTGACCGTGTCTTGGACAAGACCATTGCTGCCTGTGTCGTAGAATCCCGGCTCAACATCAACCAGCTCTGGTAGTCCCCCTAACAAAGAGTGGATCATCCCTTCTTCGTCTTGTTCGGCAAGTAAGTAGACAGAAGGTTTGCGGTGTAGGATGAGCTAAAGACGGGGTTCAGAACGACTTCACCAAAAAGCTAAAGAACGCGGGAAAATGGGGAAGGTGGAGTTAATCATACTCACAGCAGCGGCGAGCCACACCACAGCGATCGGCTCTCGTGACAAAAGAAAGTCCCATACATGTTGAATCAAAGGAAGAGTCGGAATATCGTGCGAGAAAAGTGTAAGGAGATGAGATAGTGCATGGTATGGGAGAGGTGAAGTGCTAGATACCGAGATGCACCTGTAATCAGCATAAGCGAGTAGGATCTCGAGGATACACACTCTTCGAGGAGCTTGGCATATGCAGGATCTGCAAGCTTCAACAAGTTTCTAAGTACTCTGCCATGATATAAGCAAATATTGTGGAATTCTAGACGACGCTTTTAGGATCTCACCTCAATAAGCCGAGTACTGGTTCGAGTCCAACTCCCATCGCATCTCTCACGCGATGAAGCGCCATCTTTTCTGCACATGCAAGGTGAAGAGGCCGCGGCAAAGTAAGAAAGATGACGGTCATGATATCGTGGAAACCCTGGAAATAGTGAAGCGAACGACGTTTCCGGAACAACGACACGAGGAGCCCATGCAAGTCATTCTGAAGTGCATCCCGAGCGGGCGCAGTACCGGATTCTGATGCCGGAAATGTGATTCAGTGTATGTGTGAATGCCGACGGTGTCATTCCATACCTCCTGGGTATAATACGAAGCTGCGATCTGTGTCCAACTTGATTTGCCGTTCGTCTGCGTGAGGGTCTGCCACTGACTCATTCATCCCTTCTTCCATCAGATTTCCATATTCATCCGTATTGTCCACCTCTGAGTATGGCGGCGGATCGGAGAGTGGTTGTGCACCAAGGAGAGCAGGCCTAAAGTCATTCGGTCAACATAGAGTGGAGTAGTACAGAAGTTTGGACACAATGCACAAACCATAATCTGGTTCTATCCTCTCCAAAGCCTCCTGGTTGGAGGCTGCGTTCTCTGAGCAAAAACCAGATTTGCTCGTCGTCACCGGTCAGGTTCATGAGGGCTCAATGCATCGAGGTTGTGTGTCGCAGCCTGCACTGAGCTCACTGCCAGTTGGATTGGTGACATTACGTCAGCGAGCTTTGACAGATTCGGAATAGTGGTGGATGCAGCAAGGCTGGCCATGATGTTGATCGCCACGATGTGGAACGAGCCCTTGAAGCAATTAATGACACAGCTATTCCTATTCCCAACGATTCAACAGCTCGAGACGAGTCGCGAATTATGAGTGACATTAATGCATCATCTAAGTTACTGTAAATCCTGCAAAATGTAAGTATAGATATTGTAATGTCTTGCAATATTCTACCAGGATCGGCTGAGTCTTTGTCGCCTGGACTTGTTTATTTTGAACATGTGGAGGTATTTTGCGCTCGATTAATGTTGTTGGGAATGACACGTTCAGGTGGATTACTTCCAGGTTTGAAGTCGTCACGCTAACACCTAGACATCTCCATCAGAAGACCCGATCAATCCCTCGCACCATCAATACACATCATTTCGTGTGCGTCGTATACGCAGTGTTCTGTACCGCACAACAAGGCAGCGGCAGCACTCTATCAAGTACGAAACGACACCATGAGGACTCCATCACAGATATTACATCCGGAAACTTACAAGGTGCTCAGAAGTCCCGCTTGGAACGCGTTCCCCACGCAGCAGTCGTCCTCCCCCATCAACACCATCCACTACGAACCGATATCATGCTGGAATGCGCCCGTGAGACGTGGGGAGTATCCGTAAACGACAGGAAGGCGATTGGCCCTTCGAGGATATGCTTGTCTGATCGCTGAGGGACAGAACAGATAAGTTCATCTATCTTTGTGCAACACTTTGCAGGGTTGGACGGCTGCCGAAGGTAGCGGAGCCAAAGAAGACGGGGTTGTTGTTGGCATCGAAACAAGATGGATGGAACTAACGACTTGGGTCTGGGAGGGGTGGCTGTGATCGATGTGTACATGGATCACTTCGCCTCTGGGATCCTGGTTCGACATTGCGAACCGGAGGATTCACACAGGAGAAGGTCACGAAATTCCAAGTCTAGCAAAGATGGTTGGATGCGCACGTCTTGAATGCTGTGAGCCTGCTTGGGGACTGGAACTAGAACCAATAAGATAATGGTGTGTCCTTCTATGCCCCGCATGTCACGAGGCACTGGGTTGTAGGTTATGACTTGATTATAACGCCAATGCCTGTAGATTCGGAGTAATCAGCAAGGCGTTCACATGGTTAATTACCGCAGAAACGTACCAGAAGTAGTGAGTGCTTGCTAATCACATGCAAAACAGATGTACAAAGAGTTTTAGACGTCTGAATGAGCACCGCTAGCACTACACTGTTCCACCAAGGACAAATATCGCATCCCAGGTGGCCATGACACGAGTCGTAATAGCCCGGAGCAAAGCGTGTCCTATACCACCCGGCGTTAGCGTAGTATGGAGACTGGAGATTCATAACCTCCCCCGAGTCACAGCGGAGATTTTCGAATCGGATGGTTGCCCTTTCCTATTGATCAGAGAGTAAGTCGTGCTGTGATATTGGCGTTTGCCCCGAGTGAACCTAGAGTGTTCATTAAAAAAAATCTTCAGCGAGTGAGCACCGAGAATTCATAAAATTCTGGCAAGGAACGCCAATTTAAATTCAAGGCCGTTCATCAAGCTGGAGTAATGAAAGACCTCGAATTCGCATTGGCGCTGCAAAATGCGTTCAACTTTAGAAAGGCGTATTTTCGTTGACTTCCACCCAAGGGCCAACGTCGGCGCAGAGCAACATTTCAATCCCCGATACTTAGCAGGGGCAAGAGAATGCTGTGCCACTGCTGCCACTGCCACTGCCACCACCACTGTGAGCAAAGCCATAGTATGTGAGATTTCATAAATGAACCACCACCGTTGTAACCATAAGATCACTGCTAAACCTTCCGTCAACACATGCGACTCAGAAGTCGCGAACCCGTTCGCATGTACGGGATGATTTATGCAGTGATACTCCACTTCCAAGGTCTCGGAGATTCAAAAAAACGTTTAGGTAGATTAGCGTGTACCACCAAGACCATGTATGTATCCAGCATCGACACCCCTAGCATCAAGCAACATTGATGTCCACATCAATCATGTTTCAACACCTCCCGCATGGACATTCACCACCTCAGCCCGACCCTCATCCCCACCATGCAGCACGACCTTTTCATCAAAGCTCCTGCCTACTCCGTCCTCCCCCTTCCTACCTTCCTCGTCGTCACTCACAGCCTCCTCCACGATCGCTCCTTCCTCTCGCAGCACCTCGAACGTACTCTCGAGCACGGCAAGGTTCTGTCCTGCACAAATGGCTTTGACGATCTGACCTTCATGCGCGATGTGCTGCGTGCGTCGGAGGGAACGAGTGAGGTAGGTCGAGAGCGTACGGAGCGCCCAGGTGGTCGGGACAAGGGGGAATATCTGCGTGATGAGTGAACACGTCAGTCATGACAATTCGAAGAGGGCTATCCAAGAATTAATGCAAAGATAGATCGTCAGAGCAGATCAATGTCATCAACAACGCCTCAAACACAGTTATAACCCATCCCGGTCACCCAAAAAGATCCGGGACAGACAAAATACAAACAATGAAAGTACTCACATCAAGAGCATCCAGCCTTTTCGCTTGCGAGCTGAGAAACCGCGCTGTCTGTCGTGTGTCCCTGTAAAGTGCAAAATTGAGTCAATCTGTCCGCTCGTCCACGAAGACGAGACTTACCCATCCTCCATATAAACTTCCAACAGCACTTTCAACATGTCGCCATTGCCATTCTGTAGGCCCTTTTCTTTTCCTTTGACCCCTGCCGCACCGTTACCCCTTGCGAACCACCCACTCCAATCAGACAACCCACACCCTTCCGCAGCGCTTACACCAAGCTTCGTACTAACTACCCCCGTCAAGCCACCACTCGACGCATACGACTCGGCCGTTGTTGTGTCCCGCAGAGCGTACAGTGTCTTAATAGCAATCCGTGCGGAGGGGGTCTGACGTCATTACGTGGGCAAGAATTGGTGAACTCGAGAGTGTAGAAAAGCCAAAGCATGGCATACCTTCGAATGTAAAATGGCCATCTCAAGACCGAGAACTTTATCCCCTCCCTTCCCGGTGATCCTGCTTTGTATATCCTTGACAAGGTTTTTACCCTCCGCAAGAGACTGAAGAAGTAACAATGTCTTTATGCGTGCACGTTTTGATGGGGAATCGGGGGTCGTCGAGGCGAAATAAGATAGGAATGATGAGCGCAGCTGTGATTGCGAAGATAGGTGGATGGGTGGAGGCGACGAATCCGACTTTGGTGGAGGTGGAGGTGGCGAAGACGCCGTAACCGAGGAGCTTGGGGAAGAGGCATACGACGCCGCTGTAACAAACGTAGAGCGTATATCAGCCCGCGGTCACAACGTAGCTCTGCACGTCTACACAGTCGACGAACCTTTCGCCCTCCACAGCCTCCCGACACCCTCGTCCCCAACATACTCCAGAACCTCCTCTACGCAGTTCCACACAAGTTCCTCGAACATTTCCCCCTCCTCCGTTGTCTCCTTTCCACCCCTTCCGAGTCCCCGACCAACAACTAACCACTCCAGATATCGTTTTGCAGCAATTGCGTTGGTATTCCGGAGCTCGGAAAGAATGACCAGTTCGTCGGCCTTTTGCGTGTCTTTTTCTCGATCTACAGCTTTATCCCTTCCGCGGCCTGCAGCCCCAGTGGGTCTGCGATGTCGCGTTGGTTGTGGGGATGTTAGCAACTATATGGGAAGAACCAAAGCACCGTTCCAACGCGAACGTAAAAAAAAAAACACGTATTTGAGTAAATCGAATAACAGATACGAGGAACGGAAAGCATATACGCACCTTCAGTCCTCTCTCGACGTCTTTCCCAGCAAGCCATGCTGCCCACTTCTTCACCAAGCTAGATCTCTCATGTTCACTTAGACTCAGGCAGATTCCGGTCACTGAAGTGGATGGATCAGGCCGAGTGGGAGCAAGTATTGCGAATATCTGCCCGAGTGGATCGACGACCAAAGAATCGACATATGTTCCTTCCGTGAGGCTGTTTCGGTTTTTTTTTTTGGGAGGAGGGGGGGTTGGGCCAATCAGCATCACCGACGGATGAGTAGCAGTCATCATAGGGGGTATCACTTACCCAGCTAATACATCCACGACCTTCTCCGCATCCCCATACGCTTTCCACATCTCCATCAAAGCACCCCAGAGACTCATTTGTGAAAGCACGGGTGCCAATATTTCCGGGCGAAATGGGAGCGCATGTCTCGAAAAGCTGGGTGACATTGTCTGCGAAGGGTGGGATGTATGTCCTGTATATGATGGCACTGACGGGATAGGAATTTGGCCGTTCGACGGATATGTATGCGATGTTGAACCAGGACGTGAGGATGGTCGCGACCTGGACCGGGAGACGGGACGCGAGGAGGAGGTAGATGGGGCGAAGGGAGTGGGAGCAAAAAGTGCCAGGAGGGGATGAATATCTCGTGCATGTGCATAGAGAAGGGCGAGGGCTGTTGATGTTATCTAGATGAACGGTACAACGTTAGAATCGTTGCCTAGGCATGCACGAATGATGGTCGTAGCGAAGAAGACACGACGGGACAATAAGAACAAGTTATCGTAGCAAGGAAGTAAAATACCAGGTGACCATAAGAACAACGCTCTCAAAACATGACCACGGCACAAAGGTATGACGGTCGAACCTCGGAACACACAAGGCAAACGTTGCCTGATTCCCCTTGCTC
This sequence comes from Lanmaoa pseudosensibilis, assembly GCA_038092875.1. Taxonomy (NCBI): domain Eukaryota; kingdom Fungi; phylum Basidiomycota; class Agaricomycetes; order Boletales; family Boletaceae; genus Lanmaoa; species Lanmaoa pseudosensibilis. Next base: position 54,849 of record JBBPRF010000072.1, on the reverse strand, counting down.
CAAATGGACATGCAGTATAAAACAAGTGAGACACGCACCTCGATAAGATCTCTTGACCACATTTCAGCGCTCCCCAACACAGCAGCCAAAACGCTTTTCACCATCTCACTGGCTTCTCCTCTCAGTCCTTCACGCATTGCAATCGTTGCTGGATGTGTACGTGTGCCACTCTTCGTGCGGGAGTCGGATGTTGATGGCTCTGCGTCTGCAGGTTCATCTTCGACTGATGAACCAGGTATTGTGCCGGGACGCAGGTAGGGAGAATAATTCCTGACTAAGTTGGTGGCGACTGAATGTCAGTGCCCATGCATCATTTTATTTTATTTGTTGCAGACGGTAGGGCAGGGACGAGAGTTGTGAAATACATGGGAAGAGAGGGAAGAGGGTGAGTTGAGTTGCCGGCAGGTCGATTGGTGGTTGGAAGTTGGTAAGGAAGCTGGCATCCCAGGGTGCAGGGGAGGGGAAGAAAAGGAAGAATGCGAACTGACTTACTGATATCATCGACACTGGTTTCATCAGGCATGTATTCTCTAACGCCATCCCAGATTTCAACGTCGACAGAATCACCCTCGACACCTCGTAAAGTCGTGCTACCGTCCTTCTCTTCACTCGGGTGTTCACTGAATAAAGCAGGCCGTAGTTCGTCGAAATAAGAGACAGGGACACGAGGATCGATAGCTCCCTTGACGAAGTGGGTTGTTGCCTCTCGAAATCTGGTCTGACGCACGAACGCGAAGGCAAGACATTGGTGCAAGTAGCGTAGCGTTTCCTTTGGTGCATTTCTCGTCAGCGCGTACAAGTCCGAGTATCGCACACCACTCACTTGGTCACCCGAACTCGTGCTTCCCTGCGCAAGATCAGCCTCAGCCTGTTCTAGCAACGCTTCCGCTTCTGCCAGTCTGCCATTTTGGAGGAGTGATTCTACTTGCGCAAAAAGTGTCGAGGGGAGAAGTGAATAGAGGGAGGACTGGCCGAGTACGAGGACAGCTGAGCGAGGATAGGATGAATGGCCCATCACAAATCAACGCGCCTTCGCTCAGCGCAGTACAGGTCGAGGATATCGGTTTACGTAAGTCGACGTGTTGACACAATTCCAAATGCTGATTGCAGTGTAACAGACCAGGTATGTGGTTTAGGACCTACATCTACATACTATTCCTCCTAGATCTCGAGATCGCACAGCAGCTCCATGTGCTCAGCGTGCCCGCAGCCTTGGAGCTTGATCAGCGAATTCAAAGCAACACCTACACAAGCTCGTCAATACTTCACAAGCATTCGGTGTTCAACGTTCAGCGCTTCAGCTCGCGCACAATCACGGATTGATGCTCTCCTAGACTATACTCACATGTCGTACCCGATGAAACTGGTGATCATAATATTCTACATTGTGGATCGGGACTTAGCTGAGGTCGCGGAATGCGACATGACGATGGCACGACGGGGCCGAGCAAAAAGCAGTTCAGTGTGTCCAATGATATCAATAGACGAACATCGTGATCTCGGCGCACGGATAGGCTCGGACCGAACAGAAGCAAAGGAGACAGTGCACGAATCCGAAAAATGGGCCACTTTTTAAGCAACGCAAGCCGAGATACCGCAACAGACGTTATGACAGATACGTAGGTCTTTGTCAGTTTGGACAAGACACTGATGTGTTTAAAGGCTCCTAAGAAATTATCAGTGGAAGTTGCAGATATGATCCACTAACAACGTACCTGCGAGAATCGTGCCATGCAACCAGCAAACGGATGCTCCATACTTACTCATTTCGTCTCATTGGAGCCCAGCCTGAAGTTAGCCGATGGGCCCTGTATGACGCGACTGAAACAAAACTACATTAAACCGTCAAACAACAAAAAAGGATCAACTGAAAGCAAATAATAATAACGACAATGCGGTGACACCCTTTCTGTTTCATTCATCGTACTGGGTCAACTTCAAAGCCTATTAGTCTCATAGAGTAAGAGAGAAGCTTGGCAGGACTTACGTCTAGTGTGAGCGTACGCGAACTGTTGACATCTTGGTCTCGGTATATTCCCACCAACGAGTGGCCACGCTCATATAAGGAACCTTTGAGACTGATGACAATGAACTGGAAAGTGTCCGATGCCTGAGAACGAATGTAGTTGGCTATCTTGGCAACATTTGTGTTGTCTAGGGCTGCATCTACTTCATCCAGGACGAAGAATGGTGCGGGTTGATAACTGACACGAGAATAAAAAGGACACGTTGAGATATCACCAATGGAACTCACCTGTGGATCGCAAAAAGCAACGCTAGAGCAGCGACTGTCTTCTCCCCACCCGACAATTGTTCCATATCTCGGAATCGTTTCATCGGCGGCATTGCATGATACTTGATTCCAGCAGTATAAGGTTCCTATTGAAAGCACAGATCAATATCCGGAGTAAATGGCCAGGTCTCCCTAGTATTACCTCGCTGTCCTCTAAACTTAAGTATGCAACACCTCCCATTGGCGCACTCTTGCCCTTCGTAAGGTCCTTGTATACTTCATCAATCCGCTCAGAAATATGATTGTATGCCTTATTGAAGAGTTCACATCTACAACCAACAATCAACATACCTGAAAACCTGCGATCAAGAAAGGTTGCCCACCTCTGACGCTTGATCTCATTAAACTGGTCTCTCGCCGTCTTGGAATCCTTGCGTGCCTTCTCCGCCTCTCGTTCGGTCTCAACAAGTCGGGCTTCAACATCATCCAGTCTTTCGATCGCTTTCAAGTTTGGCGCCATACGTTCTATGTCTGTATTTAGTTTGGAGATCGATGCGTCAAATTCAGAAAGGGTTTCCGGATTGTTGCTCTGCCAGTATTGAATTCATATTCCATGATCGGGACACTCGACGTGAACTCACAGTACGCTCCTCATCGTCCAATGCATCAAAATCAACTTCGATGCCGTAGTCTTGGACTTGCCTAGGCCGCTGAGTGCCGTCCTCGTCCTCATCAACATCCATGGCCACTTCATCACGTAGGTTCTGCAAAATTTTCAGCACGTCAGTGCCACGATAATTTGGGCTCTCACCTCTTCCATAGGCACGTTCTTCAAGTTACCTGCTACAAGTGGTAGCTTGATGTCCTCGAGTCGACATTTACGATACATCGCAGATCGTTCAAGCCCCAGCTTTTCGATTTCGTCGTTCTGAGGTCGATTAGAAATTAACCAACGGTGGAAGCAAGTACGGAAAACCACGAGCCATTGACCCAATCTCCTTCAGCGCCTGATCAAGCACCTTGGCCGCGCGCGCATGCGTTTTCTTCACCTGTTCCACGACCTTGTTCTTCTCTTCCAACGCTTCATTAAGTGCGTGGAGCCCCTGCCGGAGGTTTTCGATCGCTTCTTGGCCCGATGCAATCTCGGCTTGGATTTGACGTTTTTGCTCTTCCAGCTCGACGACTTTCGCTTCCTCGTCTTCTTCAGTTTTCTTGAGCGTCAGAAGTCTGTTCTGAGTGAGTTGCAGTTGCTCTTCCTCGAACTGTATCCTGTAAGCGAATACAGTGGTGTTAACAAGATGCCCAAGTCAATGGAGCTAAAACTCTCACTGGTGTGTCAAGCGCGCAATTTGTTGATCGAATCGATTTCGTGCTTGACTCTCCTCTTCTGCCACTCTGAGCTGACGTTCTTCATACTCCCGGATGTGATCGACGCAGATCTTGGTGCAGAAAGAGGCGAAGACGCCATGCTCGGCTTCGTCAATAACCGACTGGAGTGTTGATATGCGCGAAGTGAGCGTGGCATGCGCAGTTTGAGCCTATGCAGAGGGAGAAGGTATGAAATCGAAATAAAGAAGAATTCAGTTGTTTCCTGACCCTTTTGAAGTCGGGTGCAAGCTTCTTAAGCTCACGCTCGATATGTTTGAGCTCATCTTTTGTACCGTTGTGGCGAAGTTTAAAAGCGCTCTGAGACCTCGTAAGTCATCGATCCAGAGACGATACAACGTAAAGCATGGGTGTACGAACCAAATCATCCTTGGTTACTGTGATAGCGCTCTCCAACCTCGTTATCTCAGCGATGATGTTTTCGTCTGCTTTACCACGCGACTTGGAGCGGTTGAGTTCCTGCAGTTGTGCCAGTAGGTTGTCTCGGAGGCGGACAAGGCCTGGGTTATCCTATAAATAGGGCACCAGTAGACCGAATAAGCACGGACAAACCTTGTACATCTTTTTCCTCCCACTTCTTTCCAGACCCATGCGTGCTTCGTCCACCCGTCATCAGCCCGCTTTTGTGAATGATTGTCCCTTCGAGCGTAACAGCTGAGGAATGCGCATCAGGCCAGGGCATTCTTACTCCTCCGCGACTTTTTCCACCTACCTTTAACCTCTTGACCTTTCTCCCAACATACATACTTGGCTACCTCCATCGTGTCACATACCAGGGCATTCCCACACACGTGGTGCATCGCCCGTTCAACAGCAGGTTCGTACTGGATGACATCAACGGCGAGTCGAGCCCCCTTGGCAAAAGAACGGAATTTGTCGTTAACAGGCTTCACGGAGATCGTGTCGAGGGGTAAAAAAGTTGCTTGCCCGGCTCGCTGGGTGCGAAGGTACTTGAAATAGGATAAGTCGAGATAGGGACGCATGGGCACGTCGAACCAACCTCGATGCATTCGATCGCTGTTTTCTCCTCGTCTACCACTACCGCGTCGATGTTCCTACCCAGAATCACGGAAACGGCGGATTCGTATTTCCGCTGCGTGGGCTTGCACAGATCCACCACTCGTCCTTTAACGCCTATGTTTTTGTAAAAAGGTTGGGGATCGGCTTCAAGACTTGCATTTGTAGACAAAGGCGTACCTGGGAATACACGCTGCAGGCTCGCAAGAGTTTCCTTGAGCCTCACTTCCCGTTCTGTTTCGGTCCTGTCAATACCTGCTTGAAGGAGACGCTGATAGACATCCGTAAGCTTTTCGTTTGCTTCCGTTTCGAGGCGGCTGAAGGAGAAGAGTGTTAAGGCTCTATGCTAGAGGGAAATGAATGAGTGCTCGTGCAGTACTTACGCTATGCGGGTCCGTTCACTCTGATGATTGTCATATTCTTGCTTAACACAGGCCAAGTCGGCTTGCAAAGCTGCCAGTTTTTTCTCCAGCTGACAAATTCCATCAGACAACTTAATACCAGTGCTGATCGCGTTACCTCCGTCTTTTTCTCCTCTTGGGCGGTGGCATCTTCAGTCAGTTTGTTCTTTTTGGTTTCCATCTCTTCTATTTGAGCTTTCAGCTGACCAAGTGTACGCGAGGCAGTCTTTTCTTCTCTTCCGAGCGTCTCAAGTGATTGGCGTTCGGACACTGCCAATATGCTTGCTTGTGCTTTTCTAATTTGATTTAGAGAAGGTGAATAATGGACTCTTTTCACAGAGATGAAATCGCCTCACAGAGCACGGTACTCGGCAAGACTCTCTTCACTCAATGCTGTATTGTCTTGAGATGCCCGACGGTATGCCTCTGATAGTATGGGACGCCGATGATGAATGAATCCGCTGTACCCAAGAAACATTAAGACGAACCTGTAGCTTCATCCGCAGCTCTACGCGCAGTGTGGAGATCACGGCGAAGGGTATCCAGCTTCGCTCGTTGGCGCTCCTCATCCTTTCCAACTTGTTCACGCGTGGCTTGGGCATTCTGCGCCTTTCTAGTGGAATGCTTGATTTTCTCGTCGGTTGCGACCAAGTCAGGCTCCTAAACTGGTGTCAGAACACAAATAATTTGTAATCCAACGTGAAAGTCCACCTACTTGAGACTCGACGGTCTTTTCCGCCTTCTTTACTTTCTTTTCTTCCCTAACGACAGCGGTGCGAGCTCTAGCTTGATCAGCACGAGCGTCTTCCAGTGCCTTGTCATGTTGTTGCTGCTCTGCACGCAATCCTGCAAGGGCTCGTGACTTCTTCTGAATGTCTCTGGCGTTGGCTTCCAGAGCTTCTTCGATGTGGAACAATTTGTATAGGATTCGCCGCAAGATGAGATCGTCCTAGAAGGCGCATATAAGCGACAATTGTGACAATTATCGCAAAGGCACGAACTCTCTCTTCACATAGACCTTCAAAGCGCTCTGCTTCACCCTTTTGCTCTTTATACTGTCGTATTTCACCAGTGATACCCCTCCTCTTTGTAAAATTGAACGTAGCATTCTCGGTAGCTCGCTCTTGTGCTTCTTTTGCCTTCTCGTAATCTGGCGCCAGCTCGAGGGAACCAGAGATTTGCTCGATGAGACGGGTAAGTTCTCGTGCAGATTGGGAGGCGACGGCTTCTACATCTCCTTGGAACACGAGGAAGTTCTTTGCTTTGACAAGGATGTTGTGGGAGATGAGAGCGGCATTGTAGGCAGCATACGTGACAACCCTATCGTTGAGACGATACTCGGATGCACCAGTGGTAGAAATGCTACGAGACGGTGAGATCTACGCGTAGAGGGAAGAGTAGCGAGAGAGACGCACGTGCGCTGGAAGAACCACTCTTTCTTATTCCCGTCCTGGTATACAGCGAGGACCCAAGCTTTCTTTGCGGTGCCCTCGCCTTGACCCTCTTCCTCGTCACTCTCATCTTGCGCGTCGTCTTGACCCTGAGTATCCTCCGAGCCGTCGGTGGGACCTCGCGCAAGGCGCCGACCTCGATAAACCAAGTCTTTTAGCTGGCTACTTCGAAGTTGGGCACTCTTTACACCGAGCACGAAGGAAATAGCATCCATGAGATTTGACTTTCCAGCGCCATTTGGGCCGATAATGGAGGTAAAGTTCTTGAATGGGCCGATGACTTGGTGACCGCTGTAAAGATATGTCGCACTGTACGAACTATGAGCAGGGCGGAGACTCACCGATACGATTTGAAGTTGGATAGCTCGATGCGAACGAGCGGCATCGTCTCAAATCTCGTCCGAATTAGGGGAACGGCGAAACGGCACCAACAAGGACGCGTCCAGAAACACGTACGTCACAGAGGTGTCACAGATGCGTCACGCTCAGCTGATTAAAAGTCACGGGGAACAGCTTCTACTAACCTAACCGTGCAGTTATTACAAGAAAATATTCTCTGGTAAAAAAACTGTGAAGTCTAGACAGCCCTCAATATTGTCGAGCTAAATTGTCGTTTTGTGCCGCAGGCCTGCAGCTTCTTGTGCTGATGGTTGGCGAGAGAGACTCGAGATCCCGCAGCAATGCCGGATCGAGTGATGGCTCATCCGCTTGCAAATCCACTCCTCGTCAAGCCGAAAGTAGTAGATGTCTTTGCGGGAATCCTGCTCGCTTCAGGTCGCAGCCTTCGTCCACGCCGGTTTGCCCTTACGATTAGCTGATCGTGACAAGCTTGTTCATCAACATACTTGGAGGACGACCTAACTTCAAGCCACTTGGGTTGGATTTAGAAAGTTCTTCATGTTTTCGAGATGAACTCGCCGGAGACATCTTGTGGTTGACGTGAGCCTCATTACTTTCTAAAATCATGACCGAGTCCTCACGTCTCGGGATTCTGACTGGTTGAGATGCGGCCGGCTAACTCGTTTCGCAGCTGAATATGCCCTGGACTATCATGCAGCACAGGAGCCAGTCGTCGGGTGAGCCGGGTATTATCCCATGAATAGCACTGCACACACTGTGAGGCCGTGATCATGGTACGCTTTCTCTCCTCCGGTTGCAATGTGGACACCCCACCTCTTAATGACATTGTCTTCGGGATATTCGTAGTGGAATGTCCCGAGAACATCTACTACAGACAATATTTGTTTGTCACTCTCGCTAATGCACGAAGTCCGGCCCCTGGTGGTTCATGTCTTCCACCCGGAAACCTGTTTGAACTGTTCATTCAGTGCTCCGATTTCGCTTCCGGTCAGGTCAAGTAAGTCGGCCTCCAAATTGAATGATAGAAACACATTATATTTGGATTTGTTTAGGTCACCAAGAGGCAGTTGCGGTGGGAGATCGTGGAGGAGCACTCGCAAGTGCACAAGGAAGTCTCGAAACTGGTCAGGGGCGAGAGATTCGGGTAGCAGTTTCATAGGCGGGCATCTTGCGGCCGTCGATTCGAAATCTTGGGATGGCTGGGGGTCAGAGCAGTGCTATGTACAAAACACCTTCGAGCGCGTTCAGATTTTGTTATATATTTGGATGTTTCACCCGTGTTTCAAAACTATTGATGAACAGCTCTGTATTCGTGACCTGGTACCTTCCTACACTTATTTACGATTTCTAACTTGTTTCTAACAGCGGAAAACTTGCTCCAGCAATAGAATGAGTTAATGCTTAACTGGTTAATAACTGAGATCATTATTTAACAGTTGTTTGGAACAAGTTTGGAATGTTCGACTTTTCTACTCAGCTCTATCAGTCACAGGTGGTCCTCTCCCGCGAACGATCCGACTGATTGATGATTGATGATCCATCAAACGATACCCTTTGATTACAACGCTCCGAACTGTCTTGACGTGTGCCGAAGTCATCTACAATTTACGGTATATCATGGTAAACACCAATGCAACACATTGCATCCATATCTTACTTTTACGAATTCAAGACGATGGTGAAGCTCTAAAGAATGACTGGAATTCTAGTAGGTATAGCGTGTCACGAGGATACACACAGCAGGTTCATCCTTTCCCGAACGTATACGAAATGATTATTTGCAGGAAGATCACACATAGAACTGACTCGGGTGGACTGGGTGCTTAGAGCACACCAGCGAGCTTAGCATGTTCCTCGTGATCGTTGAGGGACAGGAAATCACTGCTGGGTTTCATGGCGTACTGTGGGCCATCGGACAGTGAATGTGTTTGACGGTGCGTGTCTACCTGTGGGTGTAAACATTGAAATGACCATGACGTCGCGAGGACCACTTACTTACTTCCACATGAATGGCCGTGGGCTCTCTCGTGGGCCTAGCGCGTGAATTCGCGAATACCACCCCACCCGACCTTTCATCAGAATGACTGAGTGACTGAAATGAACCGCTGGTAAATGGGTGACAAAAAACATGTTCTTACTATACATCAGGAGTCAGATTGAAGTTATAGAGCCGACGGACGACACGCGAAGCCATGATCTATTGTAAAAGAGAAGAACTTCAATGCATCTAATGATGACATGAGAACGTACTGTCGAGGCCATGGCCGCAGGAACATTGAATATGACACCCATGACGGCATTTAGATCGATGATCATGAATACCGTGGCCAATAGATTTGCCAAAAAACTGCCCACACATAAGTGTCGAATAAGTCACTGATGGCGCGAAGAACCCACGCAAGGATGAAGTAAACTAGTCCGTCGGAAAATACCATGCGGACCAGCTTACTATGAATTCCGGGAGTGCCAGAGATACGTCGGGTCCACGCTAGTTTGTACGCAGTCAGGCAGAGGACAATAAAATCGAAACACATGGAATAGATAAAAGTAGCAGCGAGAATGGTCGTGTTACTCTTGACGATTGTACAGCCAACGCCTTGGACCCAGATCACCTGAAGTAGCACCCCTAGAACTGAACTCAGCATGCGCTGAAGGACTAAAAATGCTCTCACGTACCTTGCAATATAAGGGACCAGTGCCCAAGGATAAGCAGGACTATGATGCCAACTATCCACTTGTTTTGAGACCAAATTGCCATACTATGGTGATCACAATGAGTGGCTACAGGATGAGAGATAGGAAAAACTTGCGTGCGAAGTGAAAGATTGATGCTAGCCAGGCCAAGTGCGGAGTCACCGGCGAGCTTGGCGGAAGTTAGCCGCCTCCCCTACTCCACTGCCGGAACGACAACGAACCTGGTTGAACACATACAGAGTTTGGCAATTGAGCTTTCTAAGTTTTCCCTTTCAGTACGGTTAGAAGGAACAAGGGAACTGGACTAACTTCGGTGTGTCAAGAGAAACCAATCTATGATGCGGGTCAACGATGCTCGAAACCGGGAACGGGTGCTCTTACACTCCGATCATTGCGAATAACAACAGATACCGTCCAGAGAAGTAGAAGAGCTATGATAGGGCATCGTTATTTGCACTTTATTTCGTTTGCACACATTAGACTCACAAGGGGCCAACGAAATTTCCTTTTCCCAGAAATAACCGCCCAGTCGAAATCGAGAGTGAGCATGACCTCCCATCTGGCGAGAAAGGTGCTCTAAACGTGAAGTCTGAGACGCTTGGCAGTCTGGCCTTACCCATAGAGACCCAGCAACGCATGCATCAGTCTATCGAAAACCACTGCAAGACGGTTCCTACTTGGCAAATGTATCAAATCGATAAATTTACCAACTCACCTAAGTCTGTCGAAAGTTCCGAAAGTGACTGCCAGTTGGTCATTTGGACAGGATAGACTTCGTAGAGGTGAACGAGTGGCTAAGCCGCGAAGGGCGTTTGAACAAGGAGGAGAAAGCAGGATGAAGAAATCCACCAAGAGTCCCGCATTAAAAACTCTCCGTCGATTTACCCCATAAGTGCTCCTCAATATGCTTCTGTCTCCGTCAAGGGCGCCTTCAGTGAATAACACACGATACTCGATCCAAGGAAGCAGAACGCGCGGTGATAATACCAGTGCCAAAACATCCCCGGCGGGTTGCTTAACGGCACCAAGATGGTTACACGGAGGTGAAACAGCAAAGCTGTGTTCAATTGAGGGGTAGTTCCGATATAGTACCCACCATAACCATGCTGAGATTCGACTCACCTCCGACTCCGCGCTGAAACCAGGGATCACATACCTAACACTGCAAAACTTAGTACTTGAAATGCACTTGAGTCTCTTTGAAAGCAACGGCCACGATCGCTGGACGGCGGTAATGCAACACGACACCTGGTAGTCCGAAGGCGTCGCGATCATTCCTCGGACCTTCTTTGCTGGCTTTCCTTCTGATAACCAACGTAATCTCCGCTGGTCCATGCCAAGGTTCAACGCGTCCAATCGAGGAGCGCCGTCTCGTGCTCACGACTGAGGACGTGGTCTAGCCACGATCCAATTCTCAATGGAAAAATCAAGATCGCCCTACTGGGCAAGGTTTCTTCTACGTTCATGATTTGAGTGCTCGACTTCCGCGGTAAATGCCCATTGAAATATTGACACATATAAGGCTCGAGTGGACTTTGGAAGTGTTGAAAGTTCCGGGTGGGTGTAGTAGCACCTACCAGCACTTGCCTGCGCGTCTTACAACTTCGAGAAGGATGTCGCACGACTGTTGATCGTACCAGGCAAGCACCGGGTCCCCTCGTTTGGCGGCAATGAAAAGTGCCAGGTAGATGTAGGCTGGACCAAAATACCAGTGACGAAAGAGGACTGTTGGCGCTTTAAGTGACCTCAAAAGTATCAAAGCCTGTCTCAGTTCTCTTCCTCTACTATGATAGATCGGTTTGTGTAACTTCTTGGCATGCGGCATCAATTTGTTATCAATTATCGACACCCCGAAGGGTCCAGAAAAATCACGTGAACTCTCTCTGACGACACGTCTTGTGACGGCCATGACAGTAAGTAACTTTGGTTTAGAAGGAAAGACTGTGAGTACAATATCTGAAAGACACTAATTCGGTAAGGGGCCAAGCTCAAGGGTGGTCTGAGAAGAGTCCTCAGGCTGATCCGGGAGACCGAAGCCCATCAACAGGGTGGATAAACAAGCTAAGCGCAGCTCCTGCCAGTGAGTAAGACTTCTGAGAAAAAAATACCGACGAAGAGTTAGACGAAGTATGCCGGTTGATATATTAATGGCATACTAGTACTAGTATGCTCATAATGCATAATCCAAAATGGAAAATTTGAATTGAAAAGACCCTTTAATTGCCTTAAAGGGCTATACATTATGCGCATATTGGCAAGAAAGCGACATATGAGTTTCACGATGTTAGGCAAAAAGGAATCCGTCAATGCCACTCCAGAGAATTGATCAAGCGTGCAGAGTAGCGGTTGTGACAGACAAGTTTGCCAACAGTTGTGGGCCCAGCCCAACGGTATTTAATCTCGCTTCTAGTGGGTCCTTCAAGTTCCCCGTTCCAATGGATTCTGGCAAACCTGCCCACACAGGGCCATCCCATGAAAAAAAGGGTGCCACTGGCAGGGAAATTGGAGGTTCAATCGTTGCCTCAGGGCGCATAAACAGGGTTGCACACCTGGTAAAGGGTCTCAATCAAATAATTTCTGTTCTGGTCGTGAGCTCGGAGTACCTAACCTGTTCGACCTCCAGAGATCTACTTCTTCCCCCCTGGTGCAACGTTCATTGAGAAGTGGAAGCAATGACGGGCGGAGGACCACATTCAAATTGGTGCGTTTGTGGAGGGTCATGGATTTGATTTTGGCCGCGAACTTGATCAGTTCAGATCTCAGGGCGTCACGGAGTGTCGCACATTTGTCACATGCTGCCGAATGCAAGTACCGCCGAAATCGATGCTTGAATCACAGAAGTTGAACAGGCTCCGCTCGGAGTGTCGGTCACTTGCGGCGATTTTAGTTAGCGTCACACTGCTTTCTGTAACTCCAGAACGTGGGATGGGCGCTGTGGCTTCAATTGCTTTGTAGTATCCATAAACACATCAAACATCCCATGTGGATCAAAACAAGTGAGATGAGTTGAAGGAACAACATCTTCTCTAAAAAAGTGTAAGTTCATCCACGTGATCTATGGTCGGAGATAGTATCGGATGCTAGAGTCGAAGTCTTGGCGAACGTCGAAAAATTCCAGATAACGATCTGCAAATGTGATGCGACCCTAACTTTTAGTTGACCCACCGCCGCCATCGGGGTTGCAGAGAGATGCAGCGGGGTACTCGCAACTCTGTTTTATCGCTGAGACGACCCTTATTTTTTTTAACAGCGGTCGCCCGTCAAGCGCTGACGTTGCATACTATCTTTGCGATTAGCGTTAGTTGCGGCACGCTGAGCATTACTTTGGTCTGATGAGGCTTGGGTCTGTTATTGCGGCGAGGACTGGCAGGATTATCATGATTCCCTGACATGCTTGACAGGCTGTAGCAAAGGAACTTGAAGCTTGAAGGAAAGCCTTCGAAGGTTGGTCGACGGCGACCCCTTAAAGAAGCGCCAGAGTATCGGATTTGGTAACGAGGTATACGTGAGTAGCGATCACCTTTCCATTCCATCCAAAATTTCAAACTGACACGAGCACGGAGTGAAAATGATTTGCAAGGACTGCCGGCCACCTAAATGCCATCGCCGATGAAACAACAAATACGAAGCACCATTTAAGAGTGGTCTCTCGTACCCATCATAATATCGGCCACTTGACCACCTCCCTCACTGTCATCACATTCATCCCCTGGTTAACGAACCCTCTAATGGTCGACTGGCAGTCTCCAGCCGAGATACAGGCCGACGCCAGTGAGTTAGGATACCCCATGGGGTCCCATTAGTACTGACCAAGGTCATCGCCAGTCGCCTTCAATAATTTTATGCATGCTCTCTTGGGTCTCTATATGTAAACTATGCTTTGGACTAGCGCATACACGCACCCCTCACTCATGGTATCTTTAGATGGGAATTTGTCACCTCGCTGGATTTCGATTGGGAGTTCCTCTCCGGCAAGAAAAAGTTCAAGTGGCCATTGGTAGGATTGTCCCTCTATCGCTGATGGTGTCCGGTCACAAGCCCTCTTCAGATATTTTATTTTGCGGGTCGTTACTTTCTATTATTTGCCCTCATAGGAATGTGAGTCTGCTTTCCCTTCGATCTGGATGATGCCGATCTTAAAGTTCCTCGCAGCGCCGTTGCCCTCAACGTCAGGACAGAAATCAACTGCCAGGGCCTGTATACGTTCAACCAAGTATTTGGTAATGCCGCCATCGGGTTAGCGAGTATCAATCTCTCGATCAGAACGTAAGTCGATCCATCGAGACCCCCGTATATCGTTCCTTACACACCCCAGAATGGCCGTATGGTCACAAAATAAGTATATCGTGGCGTTGTTGATCCTGATCATTCTGGGCCACTGGTCGTTTCTGTTACACGGTGAGTAGTTTGACAGTGCATTGGACATTCACATATTTCACCCTCTAGGGATCCTTCTCGAGGCTGCTTGGATTCAAGGCACTTGTGTCATCACCTACACCGACAACCAAATTCTTGCCATCAGCTTCATATATTCCATGGTCTTCGATTTCACCGTCCTGTGCTTGACTGGCTGGAAACTTGCGTTCCCTGCTAATGGTCGGTCCAAACTCATCAAACTCATATTCGGTGACGGGTTGATCTACTTTCTCATCGCGTAAGCCCCCATATATGCACTTGAACAAGTTCTCTTTGGGTAGAGCTGACAAATCTGCCTCTGTAGATTCTTGGCAAACCTCCTTGCGACAGTGAGTACAACCATGATCAGGGTCACTACCCAGTATCATTCTGACGCGTTGGTTTTCATTTTAGATTTTCATGTTGCTTAACTTGAATGCGGTGATGTCCATCATCGCAAATGTTCCTGCCGCAATTGCGTCTACTGTAAGTGAATCAATAGAATCATTTTGTCGTATCTAACTCTGGGAATCAGATCGTGGCGTGTCGAGTGGTCCGGAGATTGACAAACTTTACTTCTCAGAACGCAGAGGTCTTTACGTCTGTATATTCCAATATCTGGTTTTCACTTCCCTGATACATCTGCTATATAGTTCTACTGCTCAGTCAACGGTTGCATTTCGCACACCTCCAAATTCGACATCTCCCCACCACATCTCTGTGAAACAAGGGGATAGCGTTCACATACAGGTTTGTTCTCTCCAGATACAGTGGGTGTCCTTGCTGATCAATTCGACGGGTTCCATTAGATGAATTCTCTTATAGACCACCCGGATGTTGAGTATGACGCTGCAGGAAGACTCATCCAAGGCGACGAATTCGATCCTGAAGCACAGGCTATCAACAACGAATTCAAGAAGCCCCCATATTAGCCTCCCAGCGCATCCGCACAACCCGACTCAAGGTTCCATTTCCACCGCCAACCTGCTCTCTCGCATCCCGCAATACCCCTACAAATGACTATCGCCCATCAGCAGAATTTCTCGCATGCCTCTCGTTACAGAATCCATTCGCTTTCTGATGTTCATACCGTCCCTTATAGAGCTATTTGCCTTGGTTATGAGACTGTTGGGTCAAGGCCTGCGGTAATTATTTTGTTCGAGGACGACCGAGATTTTTCTCCGATCCCATTACATTATACTATGTCAGTCACCCGCTGGCAATGTATCCTCTTGGTATCCTTGCCCCGAACACAGAATTTGACAGAAATTGTAGAACAAATTGCATACTGTACGAATAGGCCCCGTGTCGAAGTAGCCCTTACCGTGCCGAAAATGATAATCGTCCAGGTCTTTCAGACCCCGTGACTGGACGATAGATATGCTGCAACTCACATTATCTTATGTAGGTTCTCCTCCCGACACATATCGCCCAAATTGAGCGTCAGAGCAACTGCAACGTTTCCACATCCTTGACACTAGCCAATTATCTTGCGGTGCATCTTCAGACCACAGCAGATGGCCCATGCCGGCTCGGGATGATGGATGTGACCGTAGCCGGTTGGTTAGTATTACCATAGACAATTTGACTTGAGTGAGGTTGACCATGGATGCTCAACTTAACCTGACCATTTGCCATCCTCGTCTCTCCTCCGGGCAGGATTCCAACACAGCTGTCTTGACCAAGTCACTCGTTCCCGCAGTGCTGCCTGCCAACCACGTGCTAATCAAGGTTGACCGATTTGGATATTCTGCCAACAATGTTACCTACCAAGCTCTCGGCGAGGTTCCTCATTTCCGGTATGTATGTTTTCGTTCCGGGGCGATACACTGAGATGGAGGTACATTTACGTAGATATTTCGATTTCCACGAGGCACCAGAAGCTCCGGAATCAGATGTATCACCAAGTACCCATGGCGTAACCCCGGTGTGGGGGTTTGGAACTGTTGTCGCTTCAAAGCATCTAGCGATTCACCTTGGCGAAAGAGTTTATGGTTACTTTGCACCTACACGTTTCATCGTCCTCTCGGTTTCACCATTGGACGTCAATCGATATGCATTCGCTGTTTCTCGCCCCCATCTGCCCGAAGGTATTATCTTTTCCTGTACGGATTCCGTGTTGTTTTTCACCGTCTTTAGACAGAAGACCCTACAACCAGATTACCAGATGCTCTACGGATCCCCTATACGATTCGTCACCCAGTGCAGAGGACCTCACTATGCTTTACCGCCCATTGTTCTGGACTTCCTTCTGGTGCGAAGACTGGATTAATACTTCGCAGTATCGTGGAGGAGCTTCCCGAATCCTAATTTCCTCTGCGTCAGCTAAAACAGCTTTCTGTCTGGCATACCTCATCCGCAAGCGGGGAGCCTCTCTGGGCAATACCGGTCCCGTCCGACAGGTTGTCGGCCTTACGTCCAGAAAAAATTCCGGGTTCACAAAGAATCTCGGTCTCTACGACTCTGTATTGGAGTACGATGGATTCGAAAACGCGAATGTGATGAACGAGCCATCGCAAAAGTGGATTTACATCGACCTTGCAGGTAACAAGGACTTGAATTCCAGAGTATTCAAACATTTCTCCAACGCCAACTTCGACCTCGTTGGTTCTGTTGCACTTGGTCTCACCAACCTGTCGCCATCATCGAAGAGCGACTCAACGGCATGGTCCACAAACGAATTCTCTTCACAGAGCGCCCCGTCAATCCTCGAACAGTTCTTCATGCCAGAGTGGCTCGCGAGGCGTAGGAAGCAGCTCTCTGTTGAAGAGATCACGCGATTGCAAAAGCATGCGTGGTCTGGGCTCATGCAGGATTGTAAAACTTGGGGGATTATGATTCGCAGGGTATGTGGAGCGCAGAATGTGAAGAAGGCGTATGAAGAGGTGGTCAGATCTGGCGTTCCTCCTGATCAGGGTCTCATCTGGAGTATGTGGGAAGAAGACGCGGTGAATGCGCGTTTGTAGGGGGGCGTTTAGGGGTCAATAAATCAACACCCCGTGTGCACGAGTTGCAAGCTATACCATGATTAGTGATAAGTTATACTGGTGGGAATGAGAAGACCAGTGACGGTTTATTTTCAAGGCTAAGACTTGCCACTTGCTAGTACTTTTGCCTACCAAAATTACCCGGCGCTGATGCCAAACGTACAGACGCCTCAATTTGGTAAAGTATGTTGGCGGACGCATCATCCACAACGAACGAGCAGGGTTTGTTTTCCCCATTCTTTGCCATCACTTCCGTACTATTTGCACCCGTATGCCACTTCAGCACATACCACAACCTCCGCACAGCGCTGGGGAGCCGTACAGAGGCAGGTTGAGACACCCCATCAACTTTCCATTGCTCAGCTACTTTTGCAGGTCTACGCGCCCGTATCGACCCTAACCAGATTCCGTCCCCGATAGACTCCATCGAAGCAGACAAAGAGACATGGGAGAAGCAGATGTATATGACTTTACCGGGGATCAATCCGCCGCTTTCCACAACAGATTTTGTTGCCATTGACCAAGGTGAGGGTCAATCAAGTGCTTTGTGACTCGGGAGTTGGTTAAGAGCATCGAGGCACTTGGTCTTTTCTTTTCTTCACCTCTCCAAGTCCGCAACGTACCCCAGCATTATCATAGCTGACGCGTTCGCGATCCAGGCAACTCGAATCCCAAGCATATACGTGTCACGACCTGGAACTTACCCAATTCAGCTCATCTCACCCGAGAATGTGATATACCCCTTGCCGTAGTGGTGCAACCGTTCGCAGACCTCGACTCTCGAGAAGAGCCTGTTCCTCTAATCGACTGCGAACCGAGTGGTCCTGCAAGATGTGCCCAGTGCAGGGGGTATATCAATCCATGGTGTGCGTGGGTCGCGGGTGGTAGCAGATGGAAATGTAATTTGTGCTCCCACGAAACAGAAGGTTCGCTATAACCCTGATTGCTCCTTGGTTCACGGGCTAGACCTTGGCTTAGTTTCACAGGAATATTTCAGCAACCTAGACGCCAATTTCATGCGCTTGGACCACGCTAATCGCCCCGAGTTGAGCAAGGGTACTGTTGACTTTGTTGTCGAATCTGACGAATATTGGGCACCACCTCCTCTACCAAAGTTGGCACCAACCTACTTCAGCCCCGAACCACCACCATTGACACCCCGAAAGCCAGTTCCGTTACATTATCTGCTTACCCTGGACGTTTCTATCAATGCCGTGGAGTCCGGCTTTCTTCAGTCCGTTTGCGGTATTCTCCTGGGCGTCCTGTATGGAGGTACTGCTACTGACGGATCAACGTTCGAGCCCTGCTTTCCACAGGGATGCAGAATTGGGATTCTTACCTTTGACCAAACACTTCACTTTTACAACCTGTCTGTAAGGATCGCCAGAATGATGTACCGAATTCCGCTTAAGGGTCCACTAGGCAGATCTCCTTCAAGCACATCAGCTCGTAGTGGCGGATTTGGAAGAGATCTTCCTTCCTTTGCGTGATGGACTATTTGTTGACCCATGGGAGTCCAGGTGTGTTCGAGATCAAGGTGTCCTCACCTTTCGTCTGACGTATCGAGTAGGACAGTGATCGAGAACCTGATAGGTTCCCTAGCAGAACGCAATAACCAGACTGTTATCAGAGAGTCGTGTCTAGGTGGAGCTCTTGTGGCTGGGCTCGCTTCTTTGGTGTGCAAGACAAAGTTT
The DNA here is from genome assembly GCA_038092875.1 of Lanmaoa pseudosensibilis. NCBI lineage: Eukaryota > Fungi > Basidiomycota > Agaricomycetes > Boletales > Boletaceae > Lanmaoa > Lanmaoa pseudosensibilis. Next base: position 36,231 of record JBBPRF010000072.1, on the reverse strand, counting down.
CATGTTACGAGAATGCCCTTATAATACTTCCACAGGCTGGTCGAGGGGGTCATATTGTCATGTTCCAGTGCACCATGCCCACGATTGGCCCCGGTGCTTTGGAGCCCCCCACGGATGAGAGCCACGTTTACGGTACAGACAAAGAACGCACGCTCTTTATTCCTCGGGCGCAGGCATGGCGTGACATCGCCGAGGAATGCTCCGACGAAGGCATTGGTGTGAGTATGTTTTTGGGGATGAGTAAAACTATCGATATCGGCTCGATCGGTATGATTGCTTCAACCTTCTGGGTAAGGAATCTGACACTGGTATGCATAGGCATCGTTCCTTCTGCTACTGGGGGAGAACTGTTCTTCCATCCTCGATATAACCCTGCACGTGACCAGATCGTACTGGCCTCTCAGCTTCGGAGGTTAGTGACGCGAACCACCGCATTCAGCTGTGTAATGCGCATTCGTTGTTCTCATGGTAATGTTCCGCGTCCTCGAACCTACTTCATGCTTCCATTCCGTGTTTAAAGGTCTGCGGGTATCAAAATACTATGGAAATTTTCAAGAACGCTCACCCACGGACTTGGCACTGGGTGTTCTTGATTCAGACAAGGCCGTGTCCGCACTGATCGAACATTCTCGAACGTTGGATGAACGCCAATACGCGTACTTGCAGTGTGCAGTCTTGTATACGTCCATTGATGGCCAGCGACGGGTGCGAACATGCAACCTTGCTCTGCAAGTGGTGTCATTGGCTGGCAACGTATTTCGTTATGCCGACATGGACGCTGTGGTGTGTCATCTTGCTCGAGACAGTGAGTCATTGCTACTAGTCTTGATAGCTCGTTAACTTACTCTGGGACAGCGATGGCGAGCTTGTCTTTACGACAAATGGCTCAAATTAGAGAGGATCTGACAGATAAATGCTCATCGATTCTACTTGGATACAGGCGGAACTGCGCAGCGGCTACGGCGCCATCGCAAGTGAGCGGGTCAAGTCTTGACTCCTGTGCGCCTCTGAGACAACTCACAGTTGATAATACCGGAGGCCTTCCGAGCGCTTCCACTCTACATTCTAGCAATAACTAAGTCCAAACCCTTAAAAGGCTTGTCTTTGTGGCTGTTGAGTGGATTTCGGCTCATCACTGCGTCCAGGACGTAATGTTTCCGCGGACGTTCGAAATTACTATGCTCAGAAGATCCTTTCAATGAGCGTCCGAAGCACGATGCAGCACCTCTATCCCCGCCTTCTAGCTCTTCATGACTTGGACGAAAATGCAGCACTTCCCGACGCCACAACTGGCCAGGTCTGTTTGCCGTCGCCTATGCGAGACAGCCACATGTTCATGGAGGGTCATGGCGTCTATCTCATAGGTATCTCGGAGAAGCTATCTGCGATAGGCAATGATACCAACTCATGATTAATTGATAGACAACGAGGAATTTTTGATCTTCTGGGTGGGCGCGGGTGTCTCACCTCGGATACTCCTAGACTTGTTCGGCGTTGATGATATAGTCGCGTTGGATCCGAGCAATGTGGTCAGTTTTATAATGACATAACCAACAATTACCCTCAACGCTATTTATGCAGACGGAACTCCCTATTCTGGACACCCGGCTGTCCCAACAAGTACAATATATCCTCGGTTACCGCTATGGCCAACGTGGACGTGTTCCAAAGATGCTCGTAGTCCGTCAGAATATGGACGGGATGGAGATAGAATTCAGCGATATGCTAGTCGAGGACCAGAACAACGGTGCGATGTCATATCTTGATTGTAAGTCGCCGTATTACGCAGTAGACAGGCCAATCTTGAAGTCAATGATCCGATTTCCGCAGACCTCTGCCTCGTTCACAAACAAATCAACGTTGCGGTGCGCAACGTCTTTGTGCTTTCCCATTGGGCTGTATGTCTGATCTGACAATTTTAGCTCACAAACGGTGGTTCGCTCTCTTCGAACACCAGCCTCCGAGGATCGCCTTGGTAGATCGGACAATTTGTTAGACCCGAACTTTCGCCATATGTTCTTCTTGTCGTAGCCGACATACACGTGGCATGGTTTGCAGAAAATATCTAGAATGCATTTCGCATAATCCGTTACTCGCCGCGTGGGCGCTTTTCCAAAGTGCATTGTGTTCAGGTAATGTCCATCAGATCCGGGCTTATCCCAGTCGGAAGTGTGGACTACGTGTGCTAATGGTGGACATCCGTTAATGAGATGCAGTTACCCGCTGACAGGCTTCTGGAAACCCAGGAACATTTCATTTATCGGCAATAATGCAGTTGTAGGATATCACTCGGATTGAGATTGTGGGGCGCACATTGAGCGGTGCCCCGCGTGAAGCTTGCAATACTCTTTTCCAGTATCCTGGTGAGCGTTCTAGTACATTCATACGGGACCGACGTTCTAGACCAACGCTCGCTCCCGAGCTCAGCTGGAATCATTAAAGTCAAGGTTGAAAGTTTCAACTCCTTGCCCGAACCCGCGGTGTGGCATTTCCAGAAAAAAAAGTTGGCTTCCTTGACAAAGACTCATTTACTGGCCGACATATCCCCTAGGAGGTTTATGAGTCTGGGAATAGTGCTGTTCGTAATGGTACGTTGTCAGCCAAAGAGTCTACATGTGTATTTCATCTCCACACCACGCTAGCAGCCGAGGAGTCAAAACTCCTTGCATCATCTCACGCTCATTATCAATTTTTGAATTAGCTGAGATTTCCGGCAAGACGCCTGATCATGAATACTTGGGTTATCACTCAAACCCACCTGTATGACGACGTCCTTGTGACCGGGTTACTCCAGATGGACCAAAGTTGTCGAGGCCGTCGGAAGCCTCGGTACATGTGCACGTTGAAACTCAGGGATGGGAACTGATCTCAAAGAATTTGGAGCAGACCCACGATCGCTATCTTTGGATTGAAGAGAAATAAATAGCGCCAAGATCAGATTTCGTGGATAGATGGTGAGCACCTCGGCCATTCCCAGCGGTCGGTGTCGAGAACGTGCGGACAACGTGGGTCGAGTTAGTCACCATACATATTCATATACTCCGCCTTCAATTCCAATGACGAGGGACAAAAAAAAAGTCACAAAGGCGGAAGCCATGGAATGTTCGCGGGATCAATCCCAGCCTTCCATTCTGATTCCTGGGAAAGGCATTGTACGTGATCAGAAAAGGAGCGCACCGTTAGGCCGAGTACTGAGTATGTGAGGGTCGAGCTCACAACGTGTAGGGTGGACGTATGAGGATCTTTCCTAGGGAACCCCTTTCAGGGAGTGTTACGACCTTGAAGCTGCTACGCAATACATGACAGGCTGGTGATACTACGTTTAGTTGACACCACAACCCGTCCACGAGTTTGTCTCGCTTAGAGCTACGTATACCTACACGTCAGCGATGATCGATATCGATGAGGTGTTTGAGGGTGTGCCATCAACGATGCACGACTGCCTAATTGGGAGTGCAGTCGTACGGCGACAGTGCTGTCCTAAGTATGTCACACCCGACGGACAATGGTCCGACGCAGATCAGGGTCGTGATATCCGGGGTAGCTGAGAGCCTGGATTAACGGAACAGTGGTAATACTCGACCAATTGTGACTGAAAGCTTCGAGCCAGTGAAGAATACGAGTGCCGCGGACAAGGGTGTTGCTATGTCGCACGCGTTCACCGCGGTGGGGCCGCATGTTGAAAAGGCGCCTTGGAGCATTGATACCTCCATCGTCGCCACCGGGCAATGATTTGAGCTCAGAAAGCACGCCCGTCTTGCTCCGCTCCGTTCTGAGTGAGATGAAAAATACCCTGGCGAATCCACGACTGGTGGACGGGCATGGGGGAATGTGTCGTATCGGAGTAACCCACAGACGTGAGGCAGGAAAATCGTGTCGTAAATGTAGTCATGTCCAGATGCCAACATTCGCTCGGTGGTGGTGACCATATGGCAGAGTTCTCACGGACGAACAAAGTCCATGTGCAGTTCGGAAGGGCTGTAAAAGGAGAGGCTTTCCGCGGCGCGACGAGAGAGAATGGCAGCCATCGAGCTATGTTCGTCCGCTGTAGGGGGTGCACTGGTGTGCGTTGCACAATGCAGTTCTTGGCCGGCACGTTTTGATACCACGACGGCAACTTTCGGGCATTCTCGTGCGATGGGGCTCTGGGACGTCCCGAAGCGGGAATCGCGACCAAGGAGTAACACAGAAGCTGAGACGCCGAAGCTGGCGCGGTGGATAGCAACCAAGTTCGATGCGGAGCCACTACAGTCGCGGAAGTTCAACCATGGTGCTTGTGGCTCTCCACCTCATCTATTTACCGAAAAATTTCGTAGGTTAGACGCCGAATGATCAGCAAGAAAGGACAGGAGACGACAATGGTAGCGACTAGGCTACTACTATATTGGCTGGCAGAAGGCCTCGCCACGTTCAGTTGACGATATCGGTGGGCTCATTTTATTCCGTCACTGGCCATTTGTGCGCTCTCATCTCGCTTTACCAGATCTCACATCAACTCCGCAAACGGCGCAGTGATTTCCGCGGACCGTACGATTCAACGTGTTATTTCGAGTATTAGGCTAATCGGTTGCGTAGGCCCCCTCCGTCCACGTCTGCTTCGGGCTTCCTCTCGCTGACTTACCTTTTTCAGTGATGTGTCTGGAAGAGTTTCCGTCTTCTCTTCCGAAGCGGACCTTTTCAATTTCGTCAGCGTAGCAGAGTCACTCGGTGAGTCGTGTGGTCTAGTTCCCCGCACAGTGGATCGAGAATTTATCCCAGGACCCCCCGCGGATCCTTGAATACGTTTTCTCTGCTCGTGCTTATATGTATCATGGCTCTGATCGGAACGTGGGTGCTCGTGTTGTCAGTCCCCCCGGCCTTCCTCTCCTCTTGGTGCGGACACCGTCGTCGTGTCCCTTGGTCTTATCCAAAATCCTGACACTCGGTCCTCCTCCTGTTCTCGCGTGCTCACGTCCGCGCATGCTTTGATGATCCATCCCGGGATTCTTATACATTAGGTTTTCCCTTCCGTTCCATGTTCTCATCTGTCATGAGTACATCCCCCACTCACACTCTGTCGCAATGCGCGACCATGAATAACAGCGTAGACGCACTCAACGAGGAGAGGACGGCGGTCGCTTGTCCCACTACCTCGTCGTCCCGGCCCTCTGGGGAATGCTCCAAAGACACTCCGACAGACGCCGCTCAAAACCAACAACCCGCAGTCATTGTGTCTCGTCTTCGTTTTTTCTTGATCATGACCAGCTTGTGGATCGGTAACTTTACTGCCTACCTCAACGAAACCACCTCCACTACCGCCATGCATGTCATAAGTGCCGACTTCAATGACCTCGCCAACCAGAACTGGCTCGCAACGGCATACCTCTTGGGCTTCACCGTCACACAAACTCTGCTCGGAAAATTCAGCGATATCTTTGGTCGCGCTCAAGTTTTGCTCGGCACGATGCTTATTTTTGGGGCTGGGACTCTGTGGTGTGGGTTAGCCACGGTGAGTATTTTTTGCATCACGATAGCGTGGAACACGGTTCTTTGTTTACACACATGGTCCCAGTCCATGAATTCCTTAATTGGGGCGCGTCTCCTTCAGGGTATCGGCGCTGCCGGGAGACAATCTGTTGGAGTAATCATCGTTTTGGATCTGACAACGGCTGACACACGAGGGTTGTGGCTTGGATTCTTCAACCTTGCCTCTGCTATTGGACTAGCAATAGGGCCAGTCCTGGGAGCAGTCATATCCGTCGACACCGACTGGAGATGGATGTTTTGGATAACTTTGATGCTTATCGGCGTGACTCTGGGTGTTGGCTCAATGAGCCTTCGCTATCCCGTCCCGCACCGACAGCAGCGCGTCGGCCTCCTCGCGCAACTGCGAGAAGTGGACTACGTTGGTTGCGTCCTAGCAGTCGCGATATCCAGCATGATCTGTATCGCGATAGAGATGGGTAACAAAATATTTCCCTGGAATGTAAGTGTCTCGGATCCAAGGGTTGAGCGCTTATCGATGTTTTCGTCAGTCTGCACCTATAATTTCTCTATTCGTCGTTGGGGGGTGTCTCATCCCTGTATTCGCCTACTACGAACTCAAAATGGCCGAGCACCCCATTGTCGACATCAACCTGTTCAAGATACCGAATATTCCCATTGCATGTCTCATCAACTTTCTCACCGGCGCAGGATACTTTGGGTCCGTCTTCTTCCTACCCCGTTACTTCATCGACGTCAAAGGCTCCAGCTTGGTGATGTCAGGAATTCAAATGTTCGGACTGATCCTAACTCTCGGTGCTTCGTCAGTCCTCGGTGCCAATATCGTATCGCTCACTGGTCACGTACGACTCATAGGAGTCGTCGGCGGTCTGTTATACGCGTTGGGCAGCGGCTTGATGCTTGATGTAGGGCGTTATACGCCAGTCGCACGCACCATTGGATACTCAGTGTTCACTGGCATAGCGTCTGGACTTCTTTACCAACCCTCGCTAGTGGTGGGACCCATGTCAGTCAAGCCGCATCAGATTGCCGGTATCAGTGGTTTCTTGTCATTTCTTCGGACGCTAGGTGGAACGTTCGCGACGGCACTTCTCACGGCTGTATATGAGACCAGCTTTACAAGGTCGCTCCAAGGACAGCTCCCTGCTTCACTCGTGGATCAGGGCTTGGGGCTAGCAGACGACCACGCCCAGTATCCCCAGTACGAAAATCAGATCCTTGATGCGCTCGTCAAGGCTTATCACCTCGGCACGATTCCTGCCATCTGTTTCGGTGTTGTATACGCCGTTGCAGTGGTCATGCTTCGAAACGTGGACTTCACGCCCGCTTGGAAACGAAGACGTATAGCAGCGAGACAGGCCTCCGAGAAGGTCTGATTTATTTAACGCTTTGATAGCATCGCCTTTTTTGCATACTTTATTTGCGGAACTAGTTCTCTTCCTCATGCCACGGTTCGCATTTCTTTCTTTCTTTTTTGTTGCTCGATGTCATCAATCTAGTTATCACCTACATGCGACGTGCAATGGACTTTAAGCATGGCTGATACAATCCCCTCAGCCCATTTTTTTCCTCGCATGCGGAATGATATCCTGTTTTCCCATTGGACAGCACCATTGAATCCATGATCAACCACATAGACTAATTTATCAACTCCGCTGTATAATTAGTTGGGCATGACTCCTTTTTGAAAGATCACAATCCATATCGTACTACTCACCAGACTGTAACACGTGAAGAGTACTTACGATCAGGTCCATAGCAATTTCCGCTCAGGACACGTATTAGACTTGGTCGAAGCGGATGTCGGACCACACCCCCCTTGGACTACCCCCAATTTACAGGATGATCTTGATCCGAAGGGGTGCCACATTCATGTCTCGCTTAGTAAACGGATGGCATCACTTTGTGGCACCTCCTCTCAAGCGATCCATGCCAGTGGTACAGGGTTGGCACGGGTTCACGACACAAAACACCTACCACAGCAAACGCCGGTTCGGAGCAGGGTCTTCTTTTTTCTCCCTATTGGTTCGTGACAGGATCACGATCTAATCCGCCACACCGTGAGTGGCACAAAAATACTCGGTGAGTGGGAACTTTCGGATGGATGGAGATCCCCTATGGTGACGAGACAGCCTCTGTTGTCAAACGGCGACATTTATATTTATATTTATATGTACACCGTCATCTGAATCCCCCAAGAGCCCGCTGATCGGCGGCTTGCATTTATACAATTTGTCAGATGGTCCGAACCGACTCCGGATGGGCAGCGTTTTAGCGTGCCCTCTCGCCACAAGCGTCTACAGACTTGGCCCTAAGTTGGCACTTCTAGCAACACGAGAGCGGTTGTTGAAGACCATACGCGCACAGGCACGTCTGAAGTCGCTATTCTTAAACGCCAGACTGGGGCATATGGTGACATGGACCGATAATCCTGTGTGGGGAAAAAGCTCACGACCGACCTCGTGCTACAAGGAGTCTCGAAGCGGCCTTCATGCGAAAAAAGAAAGAAAAAGAAAGAAAGAAAACCTGTCAGAGCAGAGGGAAGCAGCGAAGCCTTGAGTGACGAGAACTCGGGCAGAGGGGATTCTCGAATGAAGACACAAATGATTTTGACAAGTGATGGACCACACACTCCTACCCCCTCCTTGCATGTACGTGCAAGTACCCCAGATTTGCGATGGTCTTTGTCCAAGGGTAGTGTGTACTACATACTATCGGCATACTCCTCGATGACCGATCGCGGCTTAGAGTACACCCCAAGTGGCGTGTACCAGATGTCATGGAAACTGCATGGTTCAGTCAGCATCATGTAGCGGAGTTCGACGTGAAGGGGTGACCGACCCGAAAGCACTTGGTCCCCCAAGTTCGAGTCCCCTTTGGGTATTCGTCCATTGAGGAGCAGCCGTTATTCCGAGGACCAAAACCCTTAATCCGTATTTGTACTGCGGCGTGCCGAGCGCTGAGCCGCTCTGGGCGTCGAGCACAGCAATGAGATCTGGCACGGTGGCTAGCATCTGTAAGCCGCTATGTCAGACTGTCCTCACAGTGAGAGAATTCAGCGATTCAGCACCTTTATTTGACCATCCTGGGCTGTGTGCTCTGCGTATAGGTTCTCGTTCTTGAAGGGTATGGTTAATGTTCCGTCGAACCTTGCCTCGGGTTTGTCTGAATCATCCCTCGCACATTCGTCCGCGGACAGAGCCGCGACGACCACCTCTCCTATGGTATGTCCCTTGTACAACCTCGGAAACCATGAGCCTGATAGCATTTCTAGGGAATGGGTCAAACACACCTTCTACGAACATCGATGATTTTCCCGCTAAACAGCACCTTTGCTGTCTTGGCCCCCCCAACGGCATTGACGATGACTTGGCCTATCTGGTCAATGTTTGACTGCTTTCGCGCAAGAGCGATGGCTCTTCCAATTCTCCAGCTCAACGATACCGTGTTAATGATCATAGAGACCTCCAGGTCCTTGGCTTGTAGGGGCCGACTGGCTTGCCCCACGTGTGTCCTAACGTTTCTTGAGATGTAGCCGAGCGGCGACGCTGCATGGAAACTCACCCCATCTCGACACAGGCCGCTCGCAGTGACGCATCGACGTCGGTGTCCCTCTTTGCCTTGGTCATGATCTTTGTAACGTGATCAGGGTCGTAGGACTCGGGTTAAACACTCAGGGGTGAAGACCGACCATGACGTTACCATCTCCGCTCGATATAGCACTGGGAAGAAGGTTCAGCCCACGACCCGTTTCGTCGTACACGTTGGCAGTCGTTTGATGCCACTGTACAATTCTTGACCTCAGAATCATCTGCACTTCATTTTCGGATGAAACGATCGCCTACGGTTGGATATGCGCGACCCTGAAGAACGCACCTGTCACCGAAATGTGCGGGGAAGGGATCGTTGTTACATACCATGAAATCTCCATCGACGATCGGGATGTCATAGTTCTTTGTGGCGGCTGTGATCATCTGGATGAGATGTCAGCCCGAGAAAGCGAAGTGACGAGAGATTCACGTTGATCATCCCGTTTCCTCCTCCGATTTCCAACGCACAAAGAGCGTCAGGCTTCGTTATCTGCAAACCTGGATGAGGCCCAGCCGCTATCGGTACTATATTGCATGACTTACCCCCAGAAACGCCCAGAGATCAGCACTCGCTTCGTTGTACCTGTGATCTGGTCAGTGAGGGATTCCTAAAGGTATGGACACACATACTCGTTTCCGAGTAGCCTCTCTGAAGACACCTCTGGGCTACCCATCCCACCGCCCCAACCTACGAGTGCCTCTGGGGCGAGGGAGCCCAGATCGATAACGCGGATGATCTCTCCCGCCCGCACCATCTCTCTCAACTCCAAGAAGGTATGCAATGGCGAGCCACCTCCACCACAGCCCAGAACGTAACATCCATCCGCTATCCACTCAAGGTCGATTTCAGATACAAGCCACTGGTTATCTTTCACTCTGGGTTTGTACGAAAGGATATCATCAGCCAAGTCCAATGAAAAAGTCTCCCCGGGCGCAGGGTCTGGCGTTGGGAGGGAGAGTGCTATGGTATTCTCACTAGATGTGTTGGAGCTAGAATCGGTGTCGTCCGTGTCGTCCGGGACCGCCTTTCCACTCCAGTCACCAGCGGCCTTGACGTAGAAGCGACATCTTCCAGTGGTATATGCGATGGGTATTACCTCACTTTCTACGATGGAAACACGATCCGGAGCGGCACCAGAAGCCACTGCGCGGGCAATCGCCTTGGCTTCGACGGCTTTCCTCACTTCGGACACAGGAGTGGACGAAATGTCTTCAAACGAGTCGATTGTACCGGATATCTGCCTGTCGATGAGCTATTACCCGAGTGCTGTCCGAGACGTCATTCTCACCTGAGCGATAGCAGCACCAACTGCATTCGCGACGTCGTAATGTGGGAATCTATGTACCCGACTAACTCCAACAAGTTCGTCTGGTGCTAAAATTGATCCTCCGCCGACAAGATAGACGGGAATGTCCATTGCTGACGTCTTCATCGCGTCCAGTGTATTCTGTAACATGCTCTTGATTGCCTTCCGTGCTCCATCGATTATGGATTGGTCAAGACCCGCTACTCGGGAAACATCTCCAATAGACACGCGTCCAGCAGCGACGGCAATGTCCGTAGCAGTAAGCGTTGTGCCGTTGAAAACATGGGCCTCGGATGTGATTCTGTGCCCCACTGAGTCAGGACCGACAGTTACCCGTTTGGAGTGAGAATCCTGGCGGACGAGAGAGCCACCTCCGAGACCGATGCTGGAACGGAAATTTGTGATGAAGAAAATTTTCAGGGAGAGAAACGTGTGGGGTTACCTGGTAACATGAGGCATAGAGAAGTTCAACAAAACCCCGCAGAGTTCATGATGGGCTGCAGCTTGCCGAGGGAAGCCACTGGGCCTTCAAAGCAGGGTGTTAGAACCAAAGATGTTGGAGTCGGTTAGGATAAAGACGAACAGAAGCATTCCGATATCCGTCTGCGGATTGCATCCGTTATAGAGTCCGAGAAAAAGGAAGGGAACAAGGACGAACCGTCGTACCTCCGATATCGACGACCAAGGCGGATTCTTTGGAGATGTCAGACTGGAGGGACGCCAGAAACGCAGCTCCCCTCATTGAGTTGGTCGGACCAGAAGAGCTATGCAATCATCGTGATCGGGAAATCGATCAGAGATGGTTGTGAATTGTTGAAACTCTGTGGATGCACCACATTAATGAGGACTTACAAGGTCCGAATGGGTAATTTAGCGGCCTGGGCGCAGTTAAGTAAGGTGCCATCGTTACTCGTGATGAACACAGGGCATCTTAGGTGTAATGCACGTGCTGCATTCTGGAAGCCTGTGACGGTCTTCTTGGCATACCTGAGAAGCGAGGCGTTGAGAATGGTAGCATTCTCGCGCTCCAGGAGGCCAATGTGAGCCACATCCTTGGAACACACGACGTTGAGGTGTGGTAGTTTTGCTCGCACGATGGAAGCGACGCGTTCTTCCTGTTTGAGGGCGAAATCGATGGGGGCAAAGACCGAGATGATCGCAACTGCATGGACATCCTTTTGGTGTATTTTTACGTTTAGTCCGGGACACTTGGTGCCAATTACGGCAAGTTGATGGACAAGAAAGACGTGCCTCTTTGTCGATCATGTCGCAGGTGGACTCAATCTCTGTGGCGTTGACAGTCGCAATTTCGCTCCCATCAATCTGCAGTCCGCCCGAAACGAGGAAACAGGGGCCTTTTAGGACTGACGGTCGCAGGGTATCGATGATCGTCAACTGGGACCATTATGAAGGACGTACTATTTTTTAGGTCGAGTGGAAAGCCAACGAACGGGGGAGTCCCATGGGTGAATGGACCACAGAGACGGATGACGGCTACGCGATCTAGACGAGTGCGATTTCTCTCGACAAGTGCGTTTACAAAGTGCTGGAGGGAGTTGAGTTGCGATCAAGGGTATTGCTGGGTGACATACAGTTGTGCCGATGGAGATTGCTTGGATATCGGTGGCACGTGGTACTTGATGGAGGACACTTTGGATAGCACATCGGATGCCCTCTGTGACATCTGGAGTGGTCGGGTGTTTGGCGGACGCGAGGACCTGTCCCTCTGATATATTGAGCAGGACAGCGTCGCTGATGGAAGGTGTGATTGGTGGGGGATGTACGCTAAGAAGACGACGTACGTGTTAGTCCCTCCAACGTCGACGCCGAGACGGAGGACGGGATTGTTATCGCTCATCATTTCTCCCACCGAGCCTGAAATGACGCGTCCGTGATACTATTCTAAACACACAATGTGGCTTAGATTAAGGATCAAAGCTTGTTACCCAAACTTGAAGTTTCTCCCTCACAGGAATGCGGGGAAGCGAACAAGATATAGGTGATGCGAAAGTGTTACCAAAAACGGAAAGAACAGTTTTGTTGAAGTCTGCTCGCGTTCAATAAAGTCGACCACGCCCCCGCCGCTGCGGTGTTTGCAAAAATTCTGACCAGCGGCCATCTTGAACGATGGCCAGCGCATCCGACGGTCTCGCTGCCACTCTTTCTTCTTTACCTGACCTCTCCCTAAACCCCTTTTCTCCCCCGTCAGAGCGCAAGTTCCATCTCCAGCTCCTCCTCGACAACAAGGAAAAGCAACTCCAACAAGCCGGTGCACTCGGCCAACGTGTCCTCGCTCAGCAGATCGAGCTTGAGGAAAAGATCCGTCATCTCCAGGATTTCGACGTAGAGCGTGGTGACGACCAAGATCTCGACACAGAGGCCAGAGAGCGCTACCGCGAACTCGCAGACACCGTCAAGGCTTGGGACCTTGAAAATGCCCAACTATCAAGCGCATTCGGTCCAAAGGTGCATATCTTCTCTTCTCTTTGCCTTGCCAATCTCGTCCGAGTCATCTCTCGCTCGTGTCTGCGTGCTTCTTTCCGAGCCTCGTGGCTTCCGCGCACAGTGGCCCAATCTCATGCTTGCTCGAGTGGCATTCATTTGTCTCTTCCATCCACGCGGCGTTGCAGGCACACCCTCGACCTGTTCAACGGATGGGAGACGCGTCCATTCCGTGGCACACGTTCATCAAACCGCTATCTTCACTTTATTTTCACCGTCATCTTGCCTTGGCTTTTACTTGTTGCTGACTCTCTCTCTAGCGTCCTTCAGAGGACACACTCTCCCCCGCAATCCCAGTCAAGGATCTACCTCGTGATGAGCCGGAACGGTCCAAGGCTTCCTCTTCTTCCGCTGCCCAGTCCCGTCGGGCCAAAAACGCAGCTCATAGAGCAGATGACGTCGGTGCGTCCCTCCCCATCGGATCAGTGCTATCACCTGTCCTGAGTCTAATCGTCATCTCCGTCCTCTAGAATTCGCATTTGAAATCGGCAGTGGTCTGCTGACCGAGGTCCGACGTCTCCAGAGTCTCCTCGGAGAGCGCGACAAGGCGATACAGGACATGAAGGAGGAAAAGGACGATCTGGAGAAGAGTATCGAATCCCTTCGTACCGCCCTCCGTTCACAAGAGCAAAGCTCAGGTATGTATTTCGCCATATTGGCCTTGCGTATAATCGATGCTCAACCCGATCAGACAAGTTCAAGGAAGAGAACTGGAACCTCGAAGTCACACTGCAAGAGCTCCGCACACAGCTATCCGACTCCCAAGGCACCGCGCAGAGATTGGAATCTGAACACAAACGAATCACCAAGTTGCTCAACACTGCACGTGAATCCACTGACCAACACAAGAATGAAGCGGAGCGCACAAAGACCGCATTCGACGAATTCAAAGCCAAACACGACACCGAGTTTGCTCAGGCACGGAAGCATGCCGCAGGCCTGCAGCGCGATAAATCCGATTTGCAGTCTGCGCTTGATACTTTGAAAGCGGAAGTGGCGAAAGCAAATCGGAGACTGGGGCCCAAGTTTGGCTCTCCCCTCACCCCGGGTACAGGAGACGCCAAAGACTTTTTGACCCCTGCTACTGCTGACGAGGACGATGTGTTCACTGCTGGAGGCGCGTCCACGAACAGGAAACGCCAAGACACCTCGGCTGTATTCCAGTCAGAATCTTTCGAGGACCTCGCTGATGTTTCCCCCGACCCATCGCCTTCACGTCCATTCCACGCATCTAATCACCCCAACAAGGAAATAGAAGCGCTTCAGCAGAGACTCTTCCACGCCGAGAGGCAGATCAAGACACTTAAAGGCTCCCTTCATCGCGAGAAAGAGATGCGCTTGGATTACAAGCGTAAGCTAGAAGCCTCGCCTGGCTATGTTCACGACGAGAACGAACCACCGGAGAGTGACCTATTCGAAGACATTGATGCGCTGGCACCTACTGCAAACGCCAAGCCGAGGCACAAGCTCACCCCCTTCCGCCGCGGTGGAGGTCGTGGTCGGAGAGGCCGCGGTAGCATTTCACTCTCTGAACGGTTCGAGAAGGCTAGTCACAACCCTTCACCAAACGGCGTGGATGAACTCAGTATCAAGTCAACGCCTTCCCTGGTCCCGTCAATCCCAGGTGCCTTCCGCGACCAGGAAGGTGGCGCTGATGAACTTGACCTCGACACGTCTGACGACGATCACGCAGATGTGCAGCAGCGTGGTCTGGAAGTTTCTCAGCTCGCTCCAGTCTCAAATCGCACGAGCGTTGATGGAATGGACCCTGTCTTTGCAAATGTGCTCCGCAAGTCAGCATCTTACAGTTCCTTCCAATCGAGCACCAGTCCTCGACGTCAATCCGTCCTCTCGCGCAGTGGTCGCGGCGGTGCCCAACGCCGTCCGCGTGGTGGTGCTGCATTCCAAGAAGCACGACCACCTTCGTTTGTCGGACAGCCTGAGGCACTGTCCGCAGAGTTGGGCATAGGGATGACCAGTGTGGTCGAAGATGACATCCTCGATAAGGAACGGGAGACCAAGGAAGTTGAATGCCAGACCGACGAGGGTGGATTGACGCTGTTGGTCCCCACTCTCGCGCCAGTCACAACCGAGGTTGGTGTACAAGCCGAAGCTGGGACGGCCCCTTCCCCTGCCGCCGCCCTTGTCACTTTAGATATGTCTTCCCAAACAGATGAGGTTGTCCCTCAACACGCCGATATGGCCGTGCAGCATTTGCTCCCTGAAGGCAACATCCAAGCTGGATCCCCTTTCCCCAAGTATCCTCATCACCCCATCTTCTCCCCCACCCAGCGTCGCACGACACTCATGCAATCCGACTTCTCCAAGTCCTCCGACGATGGCAGCGGAGACATTACTGTGCGCAACGCTCGCATGCCTGGTTCTCTTTCCACTCCCGCCGAGTCCGCTTACGAATCCGAGTCCGACATTGACGACGGTGCCACCGAGACAGGCGCAGAGACGGAGACAGACGTGGATGATTATCAAGACGCGCGGATGAGCATTGGGATGACGACGCCTTCCGAGTCGCGCGAGGACTTCCACTCCATGTTGACAATCTCGGACAGTGATTATTCCGAGAGCGACGAGGAGAGTATCAAGGCGTCGAGGATCTCGAGTCGGGCGGGTTGGTCCTCCGTGGAGTCGTTTACGGAACGGAGAGAGATGCATGGGCTTGAATCGCCGAGGACGCCTGTCGAGTATGATGAGAAGGGCGTTAGCGCCGGGCTTGAAGATGTCAAGGTCGTCGAAGTCATCAAGGAGGTCGAGGTCATCAAGGAGGTTATCAAGGAGGTCGAGGTCATCAAAGAAGTCATCAAGGAAGTTGAAGTGGTCAAAGAAGTGGAGGTCTTCAGGGAGGTTGAGAAGCCCGTTGAGGTGCTCAAGGAGATCGAGAAACCGGTCGAAGTCGTCAAGGAGGTCGACAGGCCAGTCGAGGTCATCAAGTACGTTGAAAAGCCAGTCGAGGTTGAAGTTATCAAGTTCGTCGAGCAACCAAAGCCGGAAGTTAGGGAGATGTCAATACAGACGGATGTCCCGAGACCCGGCACCCCTCCCGGTGCTTCAGCCTCAATTCCTTTCACCACACCTTCTTCAGGGAAGGAGGATGTCTCGAGCTCTTCCATCACACCTCTCGCTCATCCTGCCGCTCCGGGCACACCTATGGGTCTCTACAGGGTTGGAACAAATGGACAGCAGCAGCAGTTCCAATTCGTGGCAGCCTCACCGCCGACCTCACCGACCTCGGGACCGATCTCCTCCCCTGTCACTGCCATCAGAGACTCCGTGATCGCAACGTTCAACATGCTCCACTCTCGTGTATCTCACTCTGAGCAACGGCAGCCTGTTGAATCCACTATCCCTGCCGTCGTTGAAGACCCTGTGAAACGAGCTCGTACGCCGTCGAATGTACCTTCGGTGGTTGACAAGACGCGTCCACCAACGATGGCCTTGCCCCCTCCTCCCCGTCAACCTCCCCCACCCAGCAGTATGCTTCCACCAACGTTTATACCCGAGAGAAGATTCCCAACGACCTCATCCGCTGCGGGTGATGGTCCTCCGCCAAGGCCGTCGTCACCCCCACCACCAGAGCTCATTCAACGTGCGACCACTCCAACGTTTGGCGCAATGCTCTCCGTGAACAACAAAGGGTCGTATGGTCCGAGACAGCACGGATCGAGCATGCCTCCCTCATCGAATATCCGCCAGCCTCCATCCACAAGCAGCTTCAGGTCTGCGGCAAATGCTGCTGCCCATGCACAGAACTCGCATCCCCCCTCTAGGTTGCCATCATGGAGCGTTCGGGAGAAGGAACGCAGGGAACTATCGAGTACTTCTCTTACCTCGGACCGCAGTGCGCTCTCTCCGCGGTCGTCGATGTCATCGGATCACAATCCGTTCGTGAACCGCGGGCAAAATCAAATCGCAGCTGCTATATCTGCCCAGGGCACGGACCAGACTGGCGGTACGACGGATCCTACTATCATCCATGCCATTACGCAAACGATGATCGGAGAGTTCCTGTACAAATATACAAGGCGCGCGATCGGGAAGGGACACGGAGAGAAGCGGCACAAGCGATTCTTTTGGGTGCATCCATACACCAAGACGTTGTACTGGAGCTCCGCTGATCCCGGCTCGTCAAATGTGTCAGAGTCGAGTGCTAAGAGTGGTAAGTTCGTTTTTATGCGCCGCATGATGGCTTCGCTGGGTAGTTGATTGATGTGTTCTATTCGCAGCTTACATCGAAGGCGTACGTTCGGTTCTGGATCCCAACCCTATGCCACCTGGGCTGTACCAATATAGTGTGGTGATCTCGACGGCTCAAAGGGAGATGAAGATCACTGCACCCACGAAGGAGCGTCACGACATCTGGCTAAATGTGGGCTATCTCTGCCTTGGCTCCGCGCATGACAGATTTCTGATGGATACCTTTTTCAGGCTCTCAAGTACCTTTTGGCTCGTCCCAACCCAACCGCAGTAGCGTCCCCAAACCGTAACGGGAATGGTGTGGCTCCTACGAGTCCCATGTCACATAGCGCCGAGTTCACGGACGACGACCACCGCCATCCAGTTGATTCGAGCCCCCAAAGCCAGCGAAGTGGCCGGAGCAGTCATAATGGCGGTGCACTCAACACGACACCCCGTGGAGGGCGGAGTCGCTCCCAGCTCTCCGTCAGGGGTTCCCTTGGCAAGCGCACTGGAACGCCCGCAGCGGAATATCTTCGATGGGCCACGCCAGAGAGCCCGTACAGTCCTACTCGGTCATTTGAGCAAGTGTTGTCGGGGAATGGGCGGGAGGACGAGGAACTCGAGTTTGAGTTGCATGGCGAATCGCATTCGGACGATGGCTTTGAGGGCCTCGAAAACGTGCGCGCATGCTGTGATGGGCGGCACACGGTTGGTCCCTCGGGACATCATCATCATCATCACCATCCCCACACGCATCCCCATCACGAGCATCTCGATGTCAATGCACCTGCGCGGCCCGTCTCACCAGCTTGGTCTCTCCGATCACGCACGGGGAGTACACACTCTCACGAGACCGGTGGGCTGTTCTCGTGGGGCCGGGGTGACGATGGTAAACTTCGGTTTGGCTCAAGACGATCAGCAAAGACGGTCAATACGGTCAACACGGTCAGCACGACTGGGGATCGATAATGGATCGTGGCCCCCGTATCTCACTCGCCTACATATTCTCAACTATATCACATGTTTCACTGCTTGTGTGCTCGTTTGATTCCATCAGCTCGGGTTTTCTTTTTTTCTTTTTCCTTCTTATTTTACAAACTCTCGTTTGAGTCATCCTACACTCCCTTGGTAATTCTTGCTATTTGATTTGGACACATGGTCATATCTCATACCACTTTGTTTTTCTCTTTCACGTGTGTAGTATGCAGGTTTTTTTTTCCATCTCACTCTGAAATGTTTCGGCCATCTTAGAAACCTACCACACTCCTTTAACTATGCAATACCGGAGATCGATCCACCTATCGCCTAACCTTTCGTTCACTTTGTAAAATATACTCTCTTATGAAATACTATCCATTCATCCATCCACGTGGTGTACAGAGACAAGAAATCAGGTAGCGTTGAACAAGAAACCAAGAAAACCAAGAAAAAAATAGGAATAATAATCAATATCAAGCATATCATGATATCTGTGCGTCATTACACAACGATTTCGTCGACTTTGGAACGATGAATGCAAAAGCCCTGGATTGTCTATCGTCAACACATGCGCGCGCGGATATTGGGGGAATCAACGTACCGGCGTCACCCATTCTTTGCATCCACAACATACGCCCGCCCAATCATAGTTGCCAATCTTGGCACCGCATTTCTTGTTGGGGCATATGATCTTGCCGGCGAGCTCTCCGCTTGCGAGCGCCGGTTCCATCCACTTCATCTGTGCTACCGTGTCAGTCCGAGCTCGCCGCAAAGGAGAGAAGAGGACAAGGCATACCGGTTCCACAAAGTAACCCGAACATTTCGGGTTCATCAATATCGGAGGGCTTAGGGTGGCCTTGGACCCGTTCAAGCCAGTCATGCTGAGACTCGCCGCGGTGCGCAGCGCGGCGAGTTTAGGATTGGACGAGAGCTGAGCAGCGAGGTCTGCGCCGCTCACGTATCCACCTGCGGATGGGAGCGGTGGCGGCGGCGGTGGGGACGAGGCGCGCTTGGCTGCGTCGGCAGCTGGGGATGACGTTCGCTGCATCGGCTCCTCGAGCGATTTGACGACGTCGCTTACCATGCTCTCTTCGAGCGCATGCGACAAATCCCGCCCGATGCCCTCCATCGAAAGTGGCGAGGGCCGGAAGGGCCGTACGTCGCTGCCCGACGAACGGCGTGAAGGCGGGTTGAGCGCCACGGTGGTGGTAGTAGTGCTACCGCTGTTACTACTGCTCGGCCCATGGGACGTCGTGGGTTTGTCAGCGTCCGACTCGTCCGCATCGTCTTCGGTCTCGAGGGCAGACATGGAGAGGGACTCGAGGAGTCCACGACCGCCGAGTGCAGCGAGAATGGCTGATCGACCTTCGGGGACCCCGTTCGACGTTGAGTTGAGTCGTGAGCGGGGCTGACTCATCGATGGACGGCGGGAGATGGTAACATTCAAACTGGCGGATGGGCGTCGTGAGAGCGGAGCGAAGAAGTCGTTGGAAGTGGAAGGACGTCTGGATGCGACGGGCGATAAGGAGGGGAGGGCTGGCGTCGGTGGACCGAGTTGACCGTGATCGAGCATGTGTTCGCGGGTTGCGAGTTCCTGCCTGAATTAGGAAGTACGGAATCGTCTTTTAGCACGCGGTCTTTTGTGCATTCGAGGGGCGAAGTGGAGGGAGGGGGGGGATGGGTCATGTACCTGCACATTTTGCATCGTATTCGTCTGCTCGGGACGATGACAGGGGTATTGGGTGCCGATTCGGATCCGGGCGTCTGCGGATATTTGGCAAACATATCGCCTGGGGGGACGGAACCATCGCCATCTGGGAATGATTAGATTAGCCTCGTATGCGGCCGCGGGGGATGATGGGCACGTGGACAACAAGGGGCAAGGTTCACTCACTCATGACTTCATCGAGCGTTCTCTCCATGTAAAACATCCGAACGGGCTTGGACCTGCGAGAGATCTTGTAGGACGCCTGGTGGAATATCTCGAGTTGCTGGAGGAAGCCTTCGTTGGGACTGCTCGCGTGAGTCTCAAAGGTACAGCTCAAGCGTCATGAGAGCTCACTCAGTGTGCGGGCGCACGGCCTTGATCATGTCGAGTGCAGCAGACGTATCTAGTTTGCGCGTGTACATCAAGTAGGCTGCGACGATAGTTGCACTTCGACCTGAAAGCGGTTCACATCTCCACTGAACACGTTGACCTAGATGACTCACTTAGGCCAGCCTGACAGTGTACGAGCACGCCGCGACCCTTGTCGAGTTCCTTCTGGATGAAGGATATCGAGGGCAGAAAGTGCACGAGCACGTCTTCGTCAGCGCTGTCATCGATGTTGATTTGGTACTTGTGGAACGTCTGGCAGTGAGGGCGAGATATATCTATACTGGACGACATCTTGAAATAGAGGCACGACGCACCGCGTTGATTGTCACCTTTCCCCGCATCGCTGTCACCACGCTGAAGATCTTCTTGGCCTTGAGCGTCTCTACGTCGAGAGCGCTCGGCAGGTCGCCGATCCATAATTGAGGGACTATTTCGTCCATCGTGGATACGCGGACAGCGTTGATGTAGTTGGGGACAGACAGAATAGATACTCCGCTGCCAGTGTAGGGAGAAAGTGGTCGCAGTTGAGGGAAGAGCTACTCAAACATGCTCTCGGCGCTGTCGCATCCGATGACCCGGCCGACAATAAAATTTCCGCAGAGTCGCTCTGTACGATGGGAACGAGATAACGGGAAATGATTATATAGTACATACATACATCGTCAATACAGTACTATAGTACTGTTTTCCAATAAATATCAAAATGCGATAGCACTAAAGTCGTCTAAAATATAAATGCTTTCGCCAATTTTGCGAGTATCTTCTTGCGTTTGCGTGGAGCTGGTAGCACCGGTGGGCATGTCGCCTGTTAGGATCAATATCAGTGCTGTCAATACTGATCGCCAGTAAAGCAAGCCCACTCACCACGGGGGATGGTGCCGAGGAGCACGAGAACCGCGATCGCGGTTCTTCACTTGACAATGGGGAGAGACAGAGTCCGTCTTCCCGCTCCTTTTCAGAATGCGGTGGTATGACGAGCGATGCGAGTGTGAGGTGTGAACGCTGTCGCTCTCGTAGAGTGCGTCGTCGTTCGAGTACGCTCGCACTTTGGGCGGTCAAGAGCATGATCTGCTCATCTAAATGCCCAGTCTGCCTTTGCATCGACTGACATGAAGTGTTTTGAGTGCCAAAGGGAAAGCAAGTGCGCCAAGATGAACTTGCCTGGATGTGCTCGTCGGATGACTGCCGCATAACGAGCGGGAATGGGGAGAGCCCGTACGAGCACCCTGTAATATATGGCCCATTTGACGGGGATCTGGTTGATCATCTGTCGCAATTTAACGGTGACAGGGAGTGGGTACTACCTCTAACCTGCCAGGGATTACAACGCTGATCATGACCGTACCCTCGAACTTTAAAGCACGCGGCTAGGACACTTTCGGCGCTCTCCGGCCAGTAAATTGTATCGGAAACCACTCTGATAATTACGTCTCATCGATCTGTGATCCTGCCATCTTCAAGTAGTCCTACTTATTCTTGATATACGATCATTTAGGGTGACGTGCTGATGGCTCACACTAGGACCGTTAATCCGCGGTAGTGATTATTCCCGCCTCTTCTAATTGTGGGTTAATTACTAGTCAAGGGATCTCCATGGACCTACTCCGAGTCCAGTCCTCACACTTGCTGCGGCTCAAATACCCTAATATTTATTTATCCGGTGTTTCAGTAGACCAGTAAGATGAAGAAGTCAATGCAAACCATGACATAGATCAACGGATTAATCTTTCCGTCCCTCTTATTAATCGTACGTAGCACCTATCCTACGACACCGCTAAGCAAGGGGCTACAACGAACACGGGTAATACACTAGTGCTAAGAATACAGTCAGAGGGTAGTATGTTACTTCCCAGCCTACAAAAAAAGATCCATCCATTCATAGTGTCCATCACGCATTCGTGTGGGATGACCCGGGTACAGAGCGTCGATCAGAGGGACCGCGAGCGATGCGGTAGGGGTGCAGACGAGCACCTTTTGCGAGCTGGCGCTGGGGGTGACGCAGACGTTGGAGGGCGGGGCCAACAAGGAGGAGGGGTTGGGGTGGGGGTGTGTTGGACGCGGAGGGGGGTGATACCAAGACGACGGCGTCTGCGTTTTCGAACGAGGTAGGTACAAGACGGATTTTCCGAGTGGGGAATGGGGTCGTCGATGCCGATGCCGGGGTGTTCGTGCATGGACGCAGACAGGGGGCGGGTGGGGACGATTTTTGTATAACCGTGGAGGGTTGGCGTCGTTGGTGGCAGTTGGGTTGTGTGGGAGGGATATGGAGCTGTTTGGTCTGACAAGGGGGTGGATGAGCGATTGGGGATTGAAACTTGAGGGAAAGGGCATCTACCCGACGGTTCAGTTCGTCCAAGTCGTGAATGCGGGGGAGTTGAATGTCACTGCGAGGAAGATCGAGGGTGTGGAGGGGAGGGAGGGTAGGACGGGTAGAGTGAGCCATCTATCCAACAAGGCCTGCCTTGGTGAGTGAATATGAGAACACGGGCGATGCTGGACCCATTTTATAGAAAACACTCGATCTATTGTATGTCTGTTTGTAATTATTTGTGTTCCATTCAGTGCACCTCCTTCCCCTTCAGGAAGTCACATATCGACATTGTCTCTCCATCATGGCAGAGGTCGCTCAAAAAATAAAGATCGTAAGCTGTTCAATCTTACTGCCACACCGCATTATGACACTTTGCAGATGAAAGGGGCAGCGCCTGACCTCTCCGTCGCCACTTATCAAATTTTTGACGAGTCACATACAATGGGCAATGCCCTCCGTTGGATGCTCATGAAAAAGTGAGCTACACAATACGCAGTCTGAATGTCTCTGCTGACAAAACGACCGACAGTCCAAAAGTAGAGTTTTGTGGCTACAGGTGAGTCAGTGGTGACAGGTCGATCGTGATTCCATTGTCCCTTCAGACATGCCCGATCCCCTGAGGACTGCATTTCCGTTCGACCCATTGACAATCGAGTGCTCATTCCTTGCATAGTGTCCCGCATCCTTCCGAAAATCTCATCCAGCTACGTATTCAAATGTATGGTACGTACCTCCTTCAGTCAACTCGGCTACTTCCGCCCTTACATGGTGCTCAGACGGGCTTTCGTCCCTTGACGCACTTCTCGAGGCACTCTCACATCTCGATGACGTGTGCAGTAGCATAGAGGAGAAATATCGCGCTAGTCTCGCAGGGGGGCAATATGAACGATGGCAAGAAAAGAGTTAGGGTGGTACGAGTGTGTTACAACAAGACAGTGGACGATCTCACGACAGCATGTACAAGATAGACCTCATTGACAAAACCCCAGTAGACGACACAAGCCCAGATCATTTTGCAGTCTCGAGATGGAAGACCCACTTGTGTTCGGCAGGTTGCAGCGTGATATCCCCGAGACAGAACCGCTTTTCGCGACCATATTTCCAAGGTTTCCTGACTTGCGAAACAATGGTTGTCAGTCACCTTGGAATTCAAAGTACACACGAGGCTCACCCCCAATCAGGGTATACCCAACGATTGCCTCCTTAATCATGACGCGTTTAGGTAGCTCATACAACGCGTTCACATGACCGACGAGCAGTGTTTCGATTGTCCTCTGACAAAGTTTTGATCTAGGGACATCGATGCTTGTGTGGTTCACTGGAACACTCACCGTTATGGATGCATGCTCGGTGGAGAATATGTTGGATATATCTCTGAAGAGGTATCAGTAATCCTCATCTCTAAAAGAAAGCGCATATACCCTTCTCTATGATCACCACGGAGACAGATCTGTACCACAGCACCCGACGAGGAGTTCGGGTCGTGAGCGAGATCGAGCCGGGGGATGAAGAGCAAATGAGTCCGGTTTAATTGCAGCGTGTACCTTTCCACCTCCATAATGGGATCTCCCAAACGTCTCACCTGCCAGAGCCAAAGGATACAGATCAGAGAGAGGGGCGTTCTCACGGTCACTTCGGCCAATTTACTGGCTGTGACCAGGACAGACTTGTAACTGCCTCGGAGAATCATCGGATGATATCCCAACTCACAAGTAGCGAGTAGCGAGGGTTTTCATTAGCTGAGAGCGAGAGTAATATACTTGGAACGCTAGAAACGGCGGAGAAAGAGTGCCATCCCGGTGACGGAACTTCAAGCTTCACCGGTCAAGGTTCGAAGGTGCGTAGACACCAGCCAAGTCCACGTCGACAATTATTTCCTTGTCTTCCGACTTTCCACGAAAAGCACTCTCGATTTCACTATCATCACAAGAGAATAAACAAAGACGTTCGAGAAAGAGAGGGACATGTCGCGCACCGACGGGATCATACTTGACCGCGGACAGCTTGGGACTGTTCAGCCGGACTCGTTTCGTGGTGTAAAAGAAACCGGTCTGGGCGGTCGAAATCATTCGAACAATGACCGTTCTGTGGCTCAGAGTTACGCACGTCGAACAAGATGCCTTGTCATAACGCACCTTGCCTTTCCACCTTTTGCCATCTCGTCTGTTTTCCCTTTTTTTTCGTGATCAAGAACCAAGTACGACTGTGCTGAGTCGATGAATTAGGCAACCAGCCCCGCAGAGATTCGTATTGCGTAAGCCAAGTCAGGTTACTCAATATCCATCACCGCGTCCAAGGCCGATAATACTAAAAGACCCCCAACATGGCCCCCGCAGCGCCTACAGAACCTGAAGAGAACCCCTACGAATTGCTCGGACTCTCACAAGAAGCCACCGACGCCGAAATTCGCACTGCCTACCGCTCCCGCTCGCTCAAAGTTCACCCCGATCGCGTACGTCCATCCCTTTTGTTCAATCGTTCTTTGTCTCGTTTCTCACACCGTATTTTATTCTATTTTATTTTTTGCAGAATAGAAACGACCCTAATGCTGGTGAGTAGACTTGTGCTCAAAAAGATTCGCTTTGGTTCATCGGATATGTGATACGCAGCCCAAAAGTTTCATGCGCTCACGGTGGCATCGACGCTGTTACTCGACCCGTTGCGACGTCTTGCATTGGATGCTCAGCTTCGTCTGGCCGCCGCGAAGAAGGCGCGTTTTGCTGCGTTCGACAACAAGCGGAAAACCCTCATCACGGAGCTCGAAGAACGTGAACGCGCGTTCAAGAAATCGCGTTTAGAACAGGAGAAACAAAAGGCTGCGAGGGAGGGTGAGAACGATCTCATCAAGGAGGCGGGTAGACAGATGAGAAAGGAGAGGGAGAGACGGTTAGAGGAGCTGGCGAGAACCAAGGAGGAAACGCGAACAGAGGAGGAGGAGGTTTCGGATGAGAGCGCTCCACCGCCACTGGGCCCCTACGACACCACCATTCGCGTCAAGTTCACGCTTTCGGCGTTCCCACCACTCAGTACGGCTTCTGCGCTGGCCTCTCATCTGAAACGCTTTGGGGAAATCGATGAGGCCGCCGTCGTATTGTCGATCAAGCCCAAGAAAACCAGTAGGAAGAAGAAGTCGCAGGAAAAAGGCGCGGACGAAGCAGCGCAAGGTGAGGGGGAGAAGGTGGTCAATGCTGTGGTTCCTTTCTCTCAAATAAGCGCTGCGTTTGCGGTGGTTTCCAGTGGCCTTACGTTCAAAGAGCAAGGTATGGAAGTGTCGTGGGCCGGTGGCTCAGAG
The DNA here is from genome assembly GCA_038092875.1 of Lanmaoa pseudosensibilis. Lineage (NCBI taxonomy): Eukaryota > Fungi > Basidiomycota > Agaricomycetes > Boletales > Boletaceae > Lanmaoa > Lanmaoa pseudosensibilis. The sequence goes on along the minus strand of JBBPRF010000072.1, from coordinate 10,478 downwards.
CCACCAATACTAGGGTGGTTGCGCGATAGGGGTGAGCTCGGCGGGAGACTCAAAGGGAGTACGCCGTCTGTAACACCTCTTGACGGTGCGCCGGGAAGAAACCAACAGAAAGAGGGCCGAACCGATGGATCACAGGCAGACAAGTTTTCTACATTCGTGAGTTTTTTCTTGGTTCCTGAAAAGTAGCAGTTCGTCCGTCCGTGCTTACGAAGTTTGTTTGAACAGCCGAGTACATTCCCTGCTTCACCTCCACCAGAACCGGCCAAACCTACCAACACCTTGGATTTCGAATCCTTGACGCTTCTGCGGCTACGAGAGGCCGAACGTGCACGATTGGAGCGCGAGATATTGGAAGCAGAAGCGAGAGGCGAAGCTTAGTTGGGTTGCCTTGGATCATTGCGAGGTACGGTTAACCTGTAGAGCTCACTCAGGGGCGAGTGTGATTTCTTCTCGCAGAAATACTCTCCTCCTCTGGATTTATCCATTAGGTGCTCCATTGTCCTTCCTATGACGGTGTTGGCAATGACAACCTGGTAGGATCGTTGTCGAAGCCCACTTAAGTAAGGGCATACGAGAGCACGACCGAGTGTCTTCAAATGCATAATAGTTAGTTCGGTACCCAAGCCACCTTATACATAAGTTCTCAAAGGAGCTCCATTCCACTGGTGTAAGCGTGGGAATTCTGAATTTCTGATCACTTTCGTCGAGAGGAATGAGGCATCTCGTGGATCATGATACTAGGCTACTACCAAGCGACCACACTTGATATGCGCCTCGAGCAGCCAGGATTGTAATAATGAAGCTTCATTTACCATGGCTATTGAGAAATTGGTGGAAACTTCAATATAATCTTGACAGCCGCAATAAACGAAGCTCCATTACACACTCAGGTGGCTGTCACTGACTCGTTATGACTAGTATCCATGGCATGTGCTCCATCCCTACTAATTCAAGTCATAAATAAGTGTGATTTCATGCATGGGGTCGTATACTATACAGGTGTTCTTTTACTTAGCTTATCTTGTCTCCAGCTCAATGCAAGTATGGTTAAGCCATGCGAGTTACTTATAAGCTATCTTAAAGGTTAAGTAAGCGACTTGGGGTTTTCCTGATGTAATGGTTTGTTCAGGTGGGTCAATGGTCTGTTCTATAATGGTCTGTTCAAGTGGGTCACCCTCCGCGTGTCTTCTGTGTCCTACAGTGCCGATTTTTCGCAAGAAAATAAGAGTCAATAGGGTAGCTACGGAGAATTATATGGCGTCAGCACATTCCCTAGTTAGAATAGAACGTAAAGTACATACCAAAGAACGGAAATGCAGCGCTGGCCCATTGAGCAGATCTGTAACCTTGCAGTTGCGCTGACATCGGCGCATTCGATCCCAAAGGATTCAATATCACACCGAGCTTGGCTGACTGTGTGTCCACGACACTATTGAACACGGTCGTGGAAATCGTGAGACCAAACGCCGTTCCGATCTGTAGAGAGTGGATGTGAGTCAGCAATTCCTCCGATCCAATGATAACCTGGCATGAGACGATATCTATTTTTGGCTCTCACCTGAGTCATGGTCTGGAATAATCCTCCTCCAAGACTTTGCTCATGCGGGAATATGATATTCGTAACAAAAATAATGCCAGCAGAGTACACAAAGTCTGCTCCGAACACAACCATGATAGTGGACGGGAACCCGAAAGCCCAGTATGTAGCTGACGGGTCGATGAGCGCAAACAGGACACAAGCGAATCCCGTGGTAAGAGTGCCCAATACTTGAGAGCAACGCAGTCGGTCGTTAGTCGTAAATCCCGGGCGACCAACATTGGAGAAACGTCTTACCTGCAAATAATACTACAGGAAGTTTTCCAACCACCATCGCGACAAAAAAGTTACAGAGAAAGCCCATGACGTGCATGGGTATAAATCGGATCATCGCGTGCACAGGTGTAAGCCCAAGGTAATTCTGGTAGAACAACTGAACGTGGGACATGTCAGCATCTTCGCGTTATCACATAGTGGACTGGGGCAAACCTGAACCCAGAACATCCAACAGATGAAACCAGACCAGTTTAGGAACGCGATTACAAGTATTACGGCCATCCTGCCCTTGGCTCGTGCCCATATTGATGGTTTCATAAGAGGTGGTGGCGACCAGAACGACTTTGGCACATCGGGACCAGTGGCGGAATTCTCCAGATGAAACTCCCAGACGAGAAAAACACCCACAAGGACCATTCCAATGACCAGACAGGCAATTATATCTGCCGTGAATCAGGATGTGAACTATTGTTCATAATAGGTAGGAAACAGAACATACAGGGAGTCCCCCAGCCCGAAACCGGACCTTGACCAAGGACAAACACGATTAGCACCAAGCCAGAAATGATCAACATTGCGCCTATCCAATCCACCCGTCTGTCGGCTTCCGGCGATATTTTGTCAGGGTCGAATGATATTAGGGCACCCAGCACACATAATGCCGATAAACCCGCAGCTAAGAAGAATGGTGCACGCCAATGTTCCCTGAGCAACACATGACAAGCATGTTTAGTCCGTGGAAAGAGCACACATACTTGCTAAGTTGTGTGAGAGCGCCTCCAATCATCATACCGAATGCGCCACCGACAGGGGCACCGACGGCGAAAGTTGCGAACGCGACAGATCGCATGCGCGAGGGAGGGAACGAGTGGGCCAAGATACCCAGCTGTCATGGTGTCGCTATGAGGATCACACTTGTCTGGAATAGGAAAGGTAATGCAACGCACAGCAGAAGGAATCGCGGCGGCGACACCCATTCCTTGGAGACCCCGGAGGATGTCCAGCGTGACACCATCTGACAATGGCAGTGCATAAATATGGACGGCAAAGACAATGTGGGTGACTCACTTTTGGCAAATCCTATACCAAGTGCAAAAACCATTTGCCAACACATGCCAATCACGAAGCCTTTCTTGCGCCCGTAGAGGTCAGCAAGACGCCCGAAAAATAAAAGCAGACATCCCTAGGATGGCATCAGAATGGGACCACGGCCACGTGGAGGGTGTACAGACAGAACTCAAAGCATATGCAGATACCGGCCATTGAAGTTGGTCTTCCGGAATATTGATGGCCTTGCCGATGACAGGGAGAGCCACCAACACCGAAGTTTGATTTGAGGTCTGTTGGAATGTCAGCGGGCGAAACTACGTCTGAATGTGAAGAGACGAACGTTGACGACCATGGCAGCTGTGCAGGTCGCCACAACAGCGATGGAACGTGCCAGACTGCGCTCGGGCGAATGAGGGTGCATGGCGCTCTTACTTCCTTACTCTGAGGGGAATTGGGACGACGGGCAAGCCAGGGCGGTTAAGAAGGCCAAGGAAGTGGCATGCAGCTTCAATTCAATAAGCTAATTGAGGGGCAGTGCTAACCTGATCTGAGGTTCACGTCTTGGCCCTAGGGGCTTGTAACGCCATATTCCAGAATCAGAACCAGAACTAGAACCAGAACTAGATCGATCATTCAAGTTGGCCGACTTATGAAAAGGCTTACTTAGGTACAAACAATATTCTGGAACTAGAACTAGATTCAGATTCTACAGATCGGCGGCGCACTGGCAGTGACTTATTCGTGCTGACATAATATTTGTGTATCAGACTGGAGTATCCTTGTTCCTGTAATGGTTAGACGTGCCCTCGACAAAGCTTGACTGCCACAGCCTGCCAGGTTCCGATGCTGGCATGTTCACAGGTAGAACTTCATCGGCGGAATGTTGACACTGACATTCGTACTGGTTCGAGTCCGGGGAGAGGTGAGTCAAAGCTCGTCCTGGCAAAGGGAGGCTGCTAGTGAGGCTCGTCTTTACGATAAGGATTATGTGAGGGTGAGGTGACCACGTTGCAATGTAACGTTGGTGGAACCTTCATGGAAGCGAACAAGCGGCTGGTTCATAAGCATCTGGCATCGGAGGCAAAGCAAGACCCTCCCCTCAGAAACTCAGCCCATCGCAGATGCTCGTGGAAGACCACCCTCCGCGCAATAACTCTGCAACTTCGAGGAACCTAGTTGTCTGTATCGATGGGACGTCAAACAAGTTTGGTCGAAGGGTGATCGGTGATTGTCATCTACATCGTTCCTCCAAAGCTAACGAGTCTGCATGCAGAATACAAATGTCGTGAAGTTATACAGGCAGATCCAATTGGACGTGGAAGAAGGTTCTGGGCCTCAGCAACACGCATATTATTCCAGCGGGATAGGCACACATGCCAAGAATTTACCCGTGATCCATCGCGTGGAGAAAGTGATTTCTGATTCGTTGGACATGGCTCTCGCCTGGTTGGTTTTTCGTATGTGTCTGTTCTGAGTATTCACTGAGCTGGTCGTACAGGAATGTGGAAGAAAATGTCAAGGATGCCTACGGCTGGTTAGCAAAAATGTATAGGCAGGGGGATAGGATATACCTATTTGGTGACTTCTGGCCTACTATTGTACTTGTCCTGGCGAATGGTAACGAATGATGGCAGGTTTCTCTCGAGGGGCATATCAAGTGCGGGTACTTGCTAGTTTAGTCCACGAGGTGAGAAATTCATACATTGTCAAGACGATGTCAACGGACTGGTTAACAATTGTGACAGGTTGGTCTCATAAGAACCCCAACGGAGAAACAAATCGAGATGTAAGTAACTTTGTTGGTGTTCTGAGCACAATGCTCCATGACATTTTCCGACAGGGCGTTTGGCCATTACCGGTCTATCCATCCTCACAAACCGGAGACGAGAGAAATGGCGACAGAATTCAAGAGGGCGTATTGCTGGCATGGTGTGAGGATTCATTTTATTGGGGTCTGGTATGATAAATCGCTGGATCTTATCCCCAGCAGAACTGCAACCTGACGTTTCTTAGGGACACGGTGTCTTCTGTGGGTCTAATCAAAGGAGATGTCTTTGTTTCCACTTCTGCGTCAGTGACAAATGCCTCCCATTTCCGACATGCGCTCGCCCTCGATGAGCGTCGAGTCAAATTTATACCGGAGTACTTCCAGGAAATGAATGCTCATCATAACAACATGCTGCGGCGCAATGTGGATAGTGACATAAAAGAGGTCTGGTTTTCGGGGTGTCATGCTGACGTGTATGGACACATCAGTCTATACCAACCTACAACTCTGATCTCTTCTCCAGGGGTGGGGTTAGTCGACCCGGGCAACCTTATCACGCTGGAAATGTATCGCTGTCATGGATGCAATGTGAAGTTTTCCAACAAGGCCTCAAGTTGAAACCAGCGTATTTTAGCTGGGATCCGGAAGACGTCCGTTCTGGCAGAAGCGACTCGTTGAAATTTGGGTGGATATTGCTCGAAATTGTGTTCCCCTTCCGTCACCAAGTATCATTCAGTGGTGCTGGTAAAAATAAGCTGAAGTAACACTATCCTGGTAGATTCGGTTTCATGGCTGATTAAGGGTTGTCCACAGGTGGCACTGGTTCCGACACCGTCGCATCATTCCCGGCCAACATATTCATCCTTCTGTTTGGTGTGGGGACATGTATAGACCTTGTGCGACTTTGGGGAATGGCATACAGATCCCGGCTATAATAGAGGGATCTTCTGATCTAACAATACAAAATCGACCTTTGGAGACTGAGCCCTTAAATGAGCTATTGCTCTGGATTCAACGTTATGCTGCTCACGAACTGGGTGTTCTCCTTAAGTCCAGTGAGTTTCATTGTTGCTGTGCACTTTCACCTCGCCATATGTGATTTTTAAGGACTAGACAACCCTAGCAACCATGATAGAGCTGACTGGTTGAGACATATCGAAGATCAGTCTGACTTTGACAAGTTTGTTGCTGTCACTGTCTATATTTTAGCCTGTGAGTCAGCAGTTATAAATTTCTTTGAGTTCTTTCTGATAGTATGTCTTCTGTAGTCAACCTTGTTGTTGAAGATGGGACAGAGGTTGGGAGGCTGGTGGATACTGCCAAGCAGTGTATCCAGCTCATTTTGGCTGCCTCTGAGCATCCCGATCTCGTTAGAACTCTCTCTCTCTTACCGCACCTGACAGAGAACCAAACTCTCCGACGAGAGATTGTTGTCGCTTGTGGGGTGTTCTCGGCTCTTATTCGTGTGTTAGAGTGGTCTACAAAGAGTCCAAGTGACAACTCGTTGTCATTGGTGGTGGATAATATCTGCCACCTTCTGCAGACGATGGAAGGTGTGTGCAGTTTGTCCCGTCTCATGCACATGCTCATCTCTGGTTCAGCTGGGCTACGAAATGCAATGGTTACACAGCTGACGCAGGCCAGTGGGTTAGATATGCTTTCAACGTTGTTGACAATACGTGGTAATTCTGTGTTGTTGGTCATGGACTCTATTGATGTGTATTGTGTAGAGCCCGGCTTTGCAGTGGCTGCTCTTCGAATGATTGTTCTCCTCCGTGCAGATGAAAATGGAATTGGTGTGGTTTTTTCAATTTATCAAAATCTGTTGTTTAACAAATATAATCAAAAATACTAACAGAAGACGATGTGCGTAGGAGGTTGCAGCCCAAGGTTAGGAAGCTAGGAAAACAAGGAAACGGTTTTGTTGGTCTGATGGCTGTAGCAGCCTTTGAAGTATTGCGTAAGCGGGGTGAGTGATGTTCGCATGACATTGTGCTAGTTCCCTTATGGACGGTGCAGATGAACATTTACATGACCTCAAATTTTCCAACATCTTGGCATACCTCGGTAGCAGTCTGACGTTAGATGTGGAAGGGGGCAGCATGGCGGATTCTCCTCCTGCCAATAGTGGTGATCGCCCCGGTATGTGGCATGTAACATGCAACGTTCCTTTGTGCAATTCCCTTGACCAGTTCCTGCCAGATGCTCAGGACCAAGCTGAGAGCCTCGATACACAAATCATACACAAAATAGTTTCGGCCACTAGGTCGTACAATGCTGGTAAACGCATGTCTGCAACTCTCACGTTCTTAAAACTATGTAGATCATGTGGGTCTTATGCAATTTCGTCTGAGGAACTCACGGAAGCCCAATGTTTGTATATCAGATCCGGAAGTACGAAAGCAATTATTGGACCAAGGAGCTTTGAACAACTTTGTTCGACAGCTACGGCGAAAGGACACCTCACTGCTGGCAGCATATACGTTGAAGACATGTTTGGAATATAGTGAGCAAGTTTGCCCTCTTCAAGGAGAATTGGGTTGGTTGACGGATAAATTAGGGATGTGGGGGTCTGAAACTCTCAAAGTCGACGAAACTCTGACACGCATCGCTCCCTCTATTGCCACAATGCTCAAGAACGGCTGGTTTGATGATGCAGTAGGCCTAGTCGAAGGCTTTGAGATCTTCCGTCAGCTTATGAAACATGGTATTCTCATCTGGATTCTGCCCAATTCAACCCGTGTACTGATATGTTGAACTCAGACATATTGAAGCAGGCCATTGAGGATCAGAAGATGGGAATTTACAAGCCGTTGAAAGAGAAGCTTGAAGCTCATGAGCATGATGAAATCCGGACGTGCTTACGCTGCATCGATATCCTTGGTATATTTGGTTGGCTTCTTTGCGTGTATGTTACTAAAACATATGCAGAAGAGAAAGAGGCAGTCTCAACATCACTTACACAACCTGATAATTTGAATTCGCCAACGCCCGCCCACGACCCGGATTCAACAAGCCTCGTGACGCGTCTCGTGGAGTATAGTTTGAAGTGCTTGAAGCATGGGCCTTGGGAGAATCAGAAAAAATGTGTCAAGATTCTGTCTGCGCTTTGTCAGACCAGTGGGCAGCGTCTTCCGCTGTCCAGTCCATAGTGCTGACGATTTTGCTAGAGGCTGGTGAGGAGGCTATCCGCTCACGTATTGACGAAATAGTGGGTGTGCTCCTCCCAGAATATTACTGGCAAGACAGAGACGAACAAGTCATGACACCTGGAAATCCTGAGAACCCTTCCATCTCAGGGGGCAATTCCTCACTGAGCCCTCGTCCTGTACCGCCTTCCCGGATGCTAGGTCCTTCTTATGCATTGTATTCGCTGTCCAGGAACGGTAAGTCCTGGGACTCACTGCTCTATGATACCTAATTCTTCACTCTTAGAGTCACTACGCAATCGAACCCGACAGTCCAAGCGATATATTGCCTTGAAGGGTCGATATCACTCTGGGTCACTCGTCAGTGGCCCGGATACACCTCGTTGGCAAGTCAGAACTCCGAATAAATGTAAGCACTGTCCGCGATGCTCAAGTCAATTTTTCCATCCCACTGATCAACAATCCATCAGGTGACGTCTTGATCATGATAGCCAGGATGATCAAAGCCGTAGACGAAGGGTTCGCATACGATGGCATCGGCTCTGTCCCAGAAACCGTTCCAGTGGTGATCCAGCACATGTCTGGCCTGGGTGTTTTGCTTCGCAACAGTGTGGTCCGCGCTCTACACCTCTTACCCGGTCTCGCCATTGGGTTCGCTCAGGGGACAAAAGCTGCCATTTCGCGACACAACAGGTACACCATTGTTAGCTGACTTTACGGAATCAAGGACCTGACTGGATACTAGGTTTCGGCGGGAGACAACAACAAATGCTAACCCGGGATCGCATCTGCATATTCAAGAGCAGCCCATCGTCGTGCATCAAAGTGAAGACCCTCTCACGTTCCCCATACAACAACCAGGCCCACCAGCCCGAAACACTTCCATGCTGAACCTCCCAACAACCTCAATTGCGACAATCCTGATATCCAATCAGTCACCCATCCCGCAGCCAGCAAACCCAGAGAATGAGCAAGAACGTGTTGATGTGCCAAGCAATCATACCCGAGAGACAGTTCCTCCTGATCAAGCCACCCGATCTATCCATCAACATCCTTCATTGATGGGCAGTGGATCACAAGACGCTCGTGCTCTGTTTCCGGGAAACAGTGATGAAGGGATCACAGAAGTCCCTCGGGAACAAAAACCAGTGATTCCAGTGCGTATTCTGGATATATTCTACATTCCCCGCTGAACATCATGATTTACATCCTCAGACACCCACCCAAGAATTGAGCCGTCGCGAAGGACGACCAGTGACTGCAGCACAAACATCAGATCCACACTTTATTCCTTCAGAACGCCAAGAACCAGTAAATGCACAGCAAATCCTAGCCCTCACATCCGATCGAACGTCTCCAAGATCAATCATCATCAACGGTATTTCCATTCGTGTTGGTGTCGTAGCAGCGAAATGACCCTCGTAAATTTCCCCTACTCAGACTTCACTGCCCATAACCTGCCGACGAAGAAATATCTGAAGCTGATCTCCCCACGAGCACGCCTTAGAGTCCAGGTAGGAGATCAAACGTTTCTTTCGCCAACAGTAAAAATCGGCAATTTATCCATGGGCGAAACGGAATCACAAACACGTTGGGAATGGGAATTGTCGCAGTGAGATTCCCATATAATAACTTGCGACACGCCGCGGCTATTGATTGATATGGATTTAAAAACAGGCCCCTTGGCGATACGCGATTTGAAGCGACGATCGAAAGACGGTTTCTGATGAAGTACACGTGCATTCAGCACGTAACGCCGACAAGTATTGGGGCCATCCGTGACGGCGACACACCTGGTTCCGGTGAGCGGCATTCTGATAACTCTATTTTATTTGACACCCATACATCCTTGTTCCATAGACCCCACACTGCTACTTCATGACGGGCCACCAACCAGGGGATAGTGTTAGTGGATCGTAGTTTTATGTACCGAACCATCCGTCTAGATGCTGTGATTCTCACGAATCATTGAGCTAGATAATCAGGTTGAAGAAAACAAAGTCTCTACGGTCATGTCAGTGACGGGGTATCTTGCTTCAAACAAAAAAAGAGTGTAGAGTGACTTGGAACATCAAGTACTCACGACCCGCAATCCGAACAAGTCCCTGTCGATTAGTGGTTAAATCGCCACGTTGTGGATCTCACAATACCGTGGCGCCGCAGGTTCAATTCCTGCCAGGGACATTTGTTTTTTTGTGCAACTCAATGTCAGTTTGAAAGAATCCCTACCCAGGATGAACTTTGTGATTCCCTTGGCAAGCTTAATTTGACCATAACATGTAGTCTAACCGCATTATGAATTTCGCTGCCGAGACTCGAAAAGAACTCGTAATGGAAGACAGATTTGATCATTGACGACATGGAACATACCGAACCCAATCAGCAACCGCATAGAGAAAAACTCGCCCCAATCGCGTGTACGTCAAGGCAACTACCACACGCCCTGGGTTGCTTGTGGACTCCCCGGCCCCGACGGCCCAAACCCACCACTGGTACCCGAATACACCGAGTTGGACTGGGTAAGGGGCGGCGGAGCGACGACGGGTTTCGCCGCATCGACTTCTTTGCGATACTCGATCTTCTCCACCCGTACTTCACCTTCCACGAGTTGGTAGACATAAGTGACGACGACAGCGCCTTGGATATCCATCAGTGCAAACGAGGGGGTTGGATCGCTGACAACGTTCATCAGAATGCC
>JBBPRF010000071.1:0-72480 GCA_038092875.1 Lanmaoa pseudosensibilis | reverse complement strand
CGTCTGCAGGTCAAGTACAACGTCTCGACTGAATGTCAGTATCATATCCACAGTGACCCCCCCCCCCCCAAACTAACCCCCCTCACAGTCCCCCATCTCGGCCTTCACTCGGCCTCTGCCTCGGGCGACATCGGTCTCGTACAGTACGCCCTTTCCCATGGCCAGCCCGTCAACTCGGTCCTCGACGGCGTCCTCCCCCTCCACGCCGCTTCAGCAGGTGGAAACGTCCTCGTCGTCAACTTTCTGATCGACTCCGGCGCAGATGTAAACGCCCCAAGGTTCGCTCTCTCCCCGCCTCCTCCCCCTCTTATCGCTCACCCATCCCCCCAGACTCCCCCGCCGCTACTCTGACCGCAGCCGTGACACAACCGTGCCTATAGTCGGCACATCAGGTTCCACCCCGCTCCATTTCGCAGCCGCCAACGGTCATCTCCCCGTCGTCCGCACCCTCCTCTCCCACGGCGCACTTCCAGATCGTGCCGATAAACACGGAATCACACCAGAGCTCATCGCTCGCCAAAATGGCTGGATCGAGTGCGCAGACGTGCTTGCCCAAGCTTCCACTTCCGTCAAGGTAGGGGATCGCATATCCGCCATCATTCCTTCCAACACACACTCTCAGCAGCGTGGTCCATCTTCTTGTCCCGTAGAGCATTTGGAAGCCTCCTTGCGAAAGCGCTTACACTTCAAACGCTCTGTGGACCATACACTCTCCGCCACCGGTGGCACATCTGACTCAGAAGCCAAGCCACCCCTCGCATCTTCGATCCGCTCCGACCAAGACTCGCTCGCTCAAGATTCTCGCTTGGAAGACAACTCAGCCTCTCTCGCCACCCAGACGATGCCACCTTCATCTGGGCGCCGTCCTTCCCTGCCACACGCTCTGGATGAGTCATCCATCAAACCACCCTTCCCCTCCCGCTCCGTTCGGCCCAGATCAGCCGGTACCGGTGCTGATTCTCGCAAACTACACTCCAAGCTCTCCCTCCTCAGTCTTTTCAAGAAATCAAATACCGACGGTTCGAGCTCCAGCGTCGCCTCCCTTTCCGAGTCCCCTGTCCCGTCGTCATCCCCTTCACGCCCAGTCCCTATTCCAACCTCTCGTGCACACCTATCCAACACGCCGCCCGTTTCCCCTCGCAGCATCCAGATCCCACTGTCTTCTTCACCCCGTGACACATCGCACCGTCACTATCAACGCCACAAACTGGAAAGTAGCGCTTCGTTGATCAATGTCCGAGCATATCCGCTTCATCCCGCAGATCTTCACAGCGTGTTGACCGCTGAGCGGTCACGTAATCCCTCTGTCTCTACCCCCGATGACGATTCGGGAAGTGCAGATGGCTCTCCCTCTATTTTTGGTACACCAATCAAATCCGGTATTCTACGGATGCATAATCGCTCACACTCTGGCCACGGATCAATGTCGCAACCCGGCTCCCTCCCTCGGAACATCCGCTTCGAGAGGTCTGTCTCAGACTCCACCCCTCTCCCAGGACGCGCTAGAAGTCCTGGCTCTCGCGCGCAGTTGGAAAATAGGATGCGTTCCCTTGGCATTGCTTCAGGCGGCCAGCATGAAGACGAATACGACAGGATACCAGACACTATCGAGGAGTCCCCGATTGTTTCACATGTTATTCCACCTGTCTTCGTCAACGTCATTCTCGACCATGACGACGATCCTGAAGAAGAATACGGCATTCCCTTGAGCGACCCTGAGTTGCATCCTATCCAAGATCATCCGTCAGCCAACTCTCATCTCCCTTTCAGCATCAATGTTCCCCCACCCACCGAAGATGCCCTGGCTGAGAGTAGGTTACGCGGGGACTCTGTGAGCAGTACCAGTACTACTGCCACCGCCTCCACATATCCTCAGTCGAGTTCGAGTGACGCTGCATGGAGCATCGCTACTCCAAGCACTCCGCATCTCCCCGGAAGCCCACGCGTTCGGCCCGCGCTTGGGGAACATGAGGCCGATGCCGAAGAAACACGCGAGAACCAGCCTCCCCGTAGGCTACACTTCCCATTTGACATTGATATCTCGTCGATATCCTCACATGCACAAGCGGAGGAGCTTGTTCAGCGCACGCAACAGTCCATCCTGAATATGGAGCAATATCTAGAACAGCATGCAGAGAGAGATTCGGAGACAGGCAGAACCCCTCTCAGTGCAAAGCTTGCTGCCTATGGAGAGAGTCTAGCTATCGAGAGGCGGCTAAAGGGGAAGGCTACTGTGCAAACTCCCGAGCAAGACGCGGACGTTGGACTTTCCAACGGTGGGGTGTCTCTTCTGTCCGCAACTAAACCCTCCCATGTCTATCCCCCGCCACACGCTGGCCGTGGTGGTAAGTGCGACAACCTGAGTCGCTATTAGTGACTAAACAGAGTCCTCAGCTCCCTCAAGCGGAAAAACGTCGCAAACACAACAGTCTGAACATTTGCGTCAAACCACATGGCCAACCTCTTACGATGATTCACCAGGCTTCGGGTCTAGTCCACCCGGAGAGTCGATACAGAACTCCCCGTGTTCACGCTCGCCTGATGCTAATCCAGACCTTGCGTCTAGTCACCATGCATCCGTTCCCTTGTCCCGCGTATCGACAACCCCAAGCTATGATTCCACGTCTGCGCAGCGTGGCCGCGAGCGAGACCCATCGCGTAGCTTTCAGAAACTCACTAGAATGGGCTTTTCCACCTTTGACAACTGGCAACCTTCCCCTGTAAAGGGCCGCGCTTCTAGATCACCACCTCCGAGTCTTCGCTTTGGAATACGGACGATCATGCAGAGTTTCCAGGGCAAATAGGACTCTTTTCTCCCTTTCTCCTTTTCTCACTTTTTCTTTATTATGAAGAACGTGATGGCTTGCGACATCCCCGGGTCATAATTTATTTCTTGCTTTCGCGTTTTCAGTGTATCGCTTGTGCGTGGTTGTTGTATGACCATCGGTCATGTATGTATTGTCCTTTGTTTCTTGGCTGGCGCCGCACATGGGTTACGCTGTTGTGTATTGGCACTATGTAAACTATTATCAAACTCACAAACCCCCATGTTGAACAGTCCAGTATCAGAACGTAGTGTTTTTTTGCAATCGGAGTTTTTGACGCGCATTATCATAGTTTGCTGTACAGTGGAAACCCGCCGTGGATAATGGCGGAAAACACACTGGCGAGATCAGGCGGATCAGAACAGAACCACGATCTATCTGTACGATGGGCCGATACCTATGGAGCCACGTGGCCTTACACCAGGATATGCGGTGTATGTTTTCTTGTATGTTTTCTAACATTTCAGCGGGAATGGCTACGCTTTTCGGCTATAATCTATGGATTCAGATCGGATGGCTCCAACCAGTAGTCATTTTTCTAGATTTTTATTGGCATGGTCAAGAATGTAGAAAGTTGCCGGTTTTCCGGTCCCCTCTTTTGCACTTTTAATTTCTGTCAGATCGGGTCACACTGCCCAGTGATAGCCTCACCCCTGTCGTTCTGTGAGATTTTGTCGAGTGACAAGCACAACATCCTATAAACTACGATCCATTTTCTTATCCTTCATTTAGTACACCTGTCCACTTATAATTCTTTTCCAGGTTCTGTAGAATGCTGGGAATGTGGTGTTCCCGAAACATTCATGTTGCATTTATGGAAGTGGTGCAATGATAGTACACCAAACGTGTGAAGCGGCATGTGTCTGGGTCCAAGCGAGTGGTAATGAAATTTCAGACGTCCGAATGACGGGAACTCTATCAAGCAGGTCCGATATCAAAGGCGAGAGAAAACGAGGGGAATTTCCAAATGGCTAGAACAACCGGGCGTCTACATGGCTCGACCAAACGCACCAACTCCGCTAGAATAGCCGCCCCTCGTCTTCCTCACTCGTCTCCACCGCCGATGTTTCTGACACCCGTACATGCCAGTCGATGTTTTTTGTTCGCATCCGCTCTGCTCAGAGCCAAGCCGCACAGCGGGCATGTCACCTTGATCTCGAAGTGACACGCCACGATATGTCGTGGAATGTTCCTGCGCTGCATGTACGCCTTGCACTCCCCCCACGCACACTCGATCATCTGGCCGTCGCATGCGAAATTATGCTCGTCCCGAAAGTGATTCGTGACGCTCCTTCTATTGCCTCCGATAAGCGCTGCGCACCGCATCCCACGGTTTGTCCACAGACATTGGAAACTACTCGTGTTCGAGGGATCCCACCGTTCGCCACGCGATCTGGATGTGGATGCTGTAGAACTCGTGAGTTCTTATCCTGAAAAAAAAGACCTTGACGACGGTAAAGAGGAACGTACATGCGACCGATACAGGATCCCTGAGTGTCAAAGTCTGCACAGAATTTGGGGTGGTGGTGGAGGAGGGAAGGTGACCGGTCGGCATAGTCCTGCGTTCCGAGCGTCCAGTGACCACAGAAGAGGTGGCCAGCTGAAAGGGGGGAATTTCGGGTCTCATTGCAAGAGAACCGATGGAACTGCTCTGATCGCTGTGTTGCCTAGCAGTATGCACGGGATGGTCCCAGGAGGAAGTGGACTGCCAAGGAGGGGGAGGAACTGGTGCCCAGTTCGGAGGAAGCTCACAATGCTGGAATTCGGGTAACACTCTCGGCACAGCTGGAAAGGCTTGCTCTAACATGGGAGCTGCTACCTCCATTCCCGTAAGGATCGTCCCTGATCCGTCAGCATTGCCTCCTGGCGCGCCAGACAATGATCCAAAGGGAGCCTCGTCATGGCGCTGATCGCCTAGCCATATACCCCCTCCGTACACAAGGAGGGAAGGGTCAGGAATAGCGGTGCTTGGCCACGAACCCGTGTTGGACGCAAAACCAGCAGGCACATAGCTGTGACGGCATTGACGCGATCAGCCTTTGCCCTTCGAGTTGGAGATCCGCTATGCGTACCTTTCTCGGCGGGGTCCACCTATCCAATATGATTCGCTGCACGACGAATTCCCAATGACCGGTGCATTTTGTTGCCACAACGTCGAAGTGTAATGACTGAACCACTCTAGATCATCTCCTCGGCGGAATGGCGTCCCAGAAGCACCACTTCTCGTGAGTAGTTTAACATCGATTCGTTGATTAAGATATAGATATCTTACTTGTTTTTAAACGAAGACATTACCAGCCTTGTAGGTTCGTGAAGCGGAGTCGGCGATGAGGTTTTTGTGTGCATACGAGTGATGTTTGAAGTGCAGCTTATAAAGTGCTTCTGAGATGATGTGATCCGGGCCATTTATTCCAGAATCAGTGTCGGCTCGGTAGATAAACGTTGCCTGCACATCTAACCACACCGAAGTGGATCGAAGGATAACTGTGATACAGCAAAGTACGATATTGCTGCATCTCGATATCTTCACAAATAGCCTGCACCGCCGGAGGATCGTGTCCTAGACAACGGCAACCAGGGACTATTGCGGCAGCGTGTTCGGTAATGAACACATGACAGCGGAAACTGATAATCCCAAAAGCGTTCATTCCTGGAAGAAACGACAGAATGAGCTATATATTCGACCGTAGGAATGCGTCTATGTGCTTACTGCGAGTAGGCGGTGACCACGTGTCTGATTCTAATGGTATAACGTGTCAAGCGATGCACGTCTTGTTCTGAACCTGCTCAAACGCGACACGTTAAGCAAGCATCGCTCTGAGCCATGCTGCACGAACCCACACCCCGAAATTAGGGCGTGACCTAACTCGAAGTACATAGCCAAAAGTATACCCTTGCGGAGAAGAACGACTCTCGGTTGGTCGTCCACTCCGAGTCCAGCTTGGATATCGATCAAGCAGGATGCTTCTTCCACATACTTAATTGAATGCCGAAACCACTCAGCTCGGTGGTTTTTGCTGTAGTCTTCCTGGCCCAGACTCTGGTGGACTCGGAAGGCGCAAAAATTCCACGCGTTATGGGGAGGCGAACGTAAGATATGGAACCACATGAATGGACTCGATGACCCTGTGGACGGTGATCGACCACTCGGGAGATATCCGAGGACATACAGTATTGCACACTTGCTGCTTATCCGCGTACCAACACGAGAAAGGGGCGCTGAATAGCGAAGACGCCGGAGACTGACCTCAGTACAAGGAGGCTGGACCAGTTGATTAGTGCCCTTGAGTCCTGGGATGATGTCGGGGTACCGCCACTACGACCGTCCTTGCACCGCTAAGCAAATCGGTACGGCAAAGCCCGGGTTGAGAGAGGTCAATGACGAATTGAATCTTCGCGGATGTCAATTAACTGGGATTTTTAGTGGCTATATCCTATGTAAACGCGTGAAACATGCGCATCGTGCATGATCAATGACCATATGACGTGTCGTCAAAGGGTCTGACCTGCGTTCGTGAACCGTCCTTCTCGGAAGAAGCGTGAGTTGTACTGCCAGCATCGTTTTTTCGCCTGGGAGCGATGTCTTCCTCTTTGGTCTGTAAGGGGGGAACTGCTAGCAGCACGCAACATGCGCACCGGTAAAGTTGGTCATTTCGTCTTACACGATACAAAAATTGTGGATCATGATCATCGGAAGCGTTCGGATTGCACGGTCGTGTACATGAAAGAACGTAACGTATTAGTCACTAGGCTGTAGCAGATGTATAGAAAAGGAGATAAAATAGCGTGCCTTCCTCACAGCGCCAACATGTAATGTGGAACTATGTGTAGATGAGATGCTGTCGCAGACAAGCAAAAGGCAGTGGATCCGTTGAATATAAATCACGGCCCAAGGGTTCCAGCCGAGGACCATGGATGGTATAGAAAGGTCACCGAGAAATCAAAAGAACACGTCGGTGCATCCGCGCTCAGCGCAAAGCACTTGCTCCGGGGCAAACTCGTTGGTGCTTGGAGATGACGTCTTGACGAGACAGCTTCTTAGAGCACATAGGACAGGTCACTTTGGCCTGCAAGTGACACGTAACCATGTGTCTTGCAATGCTGCCCTGCTGCATCATTTCGCCACAGCCGGCCCAGTAGCACCTCGTCTGCCGAGTATCAGAGCCGCCGAACCCATGACATGAATGCAAGTGGCGATTCATATGGGATCTGGTGGCCTGCACCATAGCGTTACAGACAACGCCACCCTCCATCCATAGGCAAGGGTACGAGGCATCCAACGTCCCGCTATAGGCCTCCGAAGTGTAATCCAGATGAAGATCAGGAGAAGGGCTAGCATTGTGAGGCGGGAAGGCGGGAGGATGATAATTACCAGGAGGCTGGAGAAATCCATCTACAGAGCCAACCTGAATGTTCCCAATAGTCCAAAGGGATTGACAACAAGAGTTATGATACAGAGTCGAATCTAAGGTGGAATTGTGAAGAGTAGGCGGAGAAACACCATAGGTGACATCTGGGGGTAGATTAGGTGAAGGATGAAATGAACCCCACGGGTTGTACATCTCGGAGGGTTGGGGGAAGCCCAGATTCCTGTAGCCAGTGGGAGTGTCGTCCGAAGGTTCACTCCCCGCAGGTAAGAGCGAATATGATGGATGGGTGAGTCGTGGAGGAGGGTTTAATTCGCCATGATGTGGCGCAGGTGACGAGTCAGACAGTTGAAAGTGATTACTAGGATGCCAGAAAATCAGAAGGGAGCTTTCTTGTACGAAGTTATCGGTCCCCTCACTATGCATGCGTTACATCAAAACGTGAGGTTGTAGGTGGTAGTAAATGTGGATGGCTGTCAGTGAGCAATCATCAGAACCTGGAGCTGTAGACATCGATTTTTATACTTACGTGGCTTCCGCATAGCGCAAGTTCTCTGCCTCGGAAACGATTGAGTTGTAGGGGTGGGGCCGAATTCGATCATCATAGGGACTGGTTTCGAGTTGAAGCCCGTGAGTCGGGGTACCTTCATCGGAAGTTCATCACTGACCATGGCATCTCAGTCATTGCGCAGAGTACGTGGCCTCAGGCTAATATACAGGGGATGGAAGCGGTGTGCGGTGACAGTCAGAGTCCCCCGTGGTTGGGGATCAATGCGATGTCAAAGACACATGAAAAGAGGTGACGATTCGACCAAAGGACGAGGGAGAGCTATGGGCCAACCATCATGCCGAGGATATATATATAAGACACCGCTGAGAAATGGTCATCGGCTAAAGTGACTCGATATCTCGTCACATTGTTCATCCCCGCTGCTTGGCACCGAGGCACACCGAGGAAACACGTGTGCACATACCTATTGGAGAGCGACGGGGATAAGAGCTGGCGGAACGCACGGGGTGGGAACTAACCTGCCAACGTTACGTGAGGAGGTCAAGGTGGCAGATAGGCGCTGATGAGAATTGATATATCCTGAAAGGAGTGAAATTTGTTCGCTCCATAAGTGCTAGACGGATGAAGCTCCCCATGATGGGCCGCTGATGGTGAGATGTGGAAGTAAAATTAGGTTCGATTTAGTGGTGGAATAGGGTATTTGAAAAATTGCCCCCAGTGACCTCTTGCTGAAGCCCACAATTGAATTGGCAACTGAGCGGGTACAATGGACATGAATTCGCCACGCGCTCGTTGGCTGACAGCGTGGAGTCGGCCAGCCTCGTTGAATCACGCCAGATGCCAATGACAGTTATACCTGGCGGTGAGAAAGGCCATGTTAGTAAATACCGACACAATGAAGGCCATCGAACTCTTTGCAGAAACGGAAATTCAAGTGGGAACGCACCACGTCCTTTTGTGCTGTTCAAAATGTTATGCCGACGGTCAACCTTGGGTCCTGTATGTATTATACGATAAAAAGTCGAAGAATGGAAATTAATGCTGTCTCGACCTTAAACTGGGGAGGACGTTAAGAGGCCTGTCACCTGAGTTGGCCTGCTAAGCAGTCTGGAGGGTACCAAACTCAGATATACTTAGTAGGCCAAACCTCTTCAACCCCTTCCTAATGTGCCGGACATTCGTCCTACTGCTGAAATCAATTGGTATATCGATCGGGCTGGAAGACCACTTACAAGCAGAGACAGCACCATCTTCTGGCAATACCTCCGAAACCAAGATGGAAATCGCGTGGAATAGGCAGTGGTCGGTGAACATGAGGCAGGGTAAGGGATTTGGATTCGTTGGCAACTTGGTCCTGGTCCTAACACTCTCCCTCCGTTCCAATCCACAGAAAACTGATCAAATTTGAATCAGACCGCCGCTTCCCGAAGTCGCGACCCCCGGACTGGTCATCATTATTCTGTTTCTGTAAGCAACTTGCCATTTATCGACACTAGGTTCATTCGAACTAACTCGCTCAGACAGCACCTTATTCGGAGCGCTTTCCTGACACGGGATCACCATGGGCAGAACAGAGTGAGCACAGCAACGAAGTAATGACCTCTAACTAACATCATTCGCAGACGGGTGTACAAGGTCGCATTATTCGGCGTCACTGGCTGCGGGAAGAGCTCAATCATCAATCTTCTCGCCGACAAGCCAGTAGCGGACGTGTCTACAGGTGTTGATGCTTGTACTAGGCGAGCCCGATGGTACCCAATCTCACTCGGAGAGAAGAAATTTCGATTGTGGGATACGATGGGCTTTAACCAAGCCGAAACAAAGGACATCAATCCGCTTTCCCCTTACGAACAGGCGCACGCTCTCTTGCGAAATTTACAGGATGGCGTTGACCTTGTTCTGCTATGTGCTCGGAAAGACGGAATCAACGCTTCGCTGCGTAACCTCTATTGGCTGCTGGACAGCTTTTTCTTTGGTGGCCGGGCGCAAATAGCCCTCGTCTTGACCCACTTTGATACCCCCCACGACCAATGGTGGGACCGAAACAACAATATCATCGCCCAGAGATGTGGCATCCCAGTCCAATTTCTCCCATATGCATGCATCACCACGGTTCAGAACGGATCCCCGCAATCCGATACTATCTACGATCAATCCAAGCAGGCGCTGAAGGCGCTGTTGGAAGATCACGCTACCACCCCAACCCCGCTGCGTCTCGATCTCTCATCAGATTTTGCTGCGGCTGTGGAGAGCTTAAACATTCACTGCCAACTGAGCATTCCCGATGCTACGTTACTGGTGGAAAAGTTCAGGCAGCCGGAACGACCCTTTCGCGCCATCCTCTTTGGAGAGGCGGGCGTTGGAAAGAGCTCGGTCATCAATCTCATCGTTGGACATCCGGTAGCGACGGTCTCCTCTGACATAGAGGGCTGCACGCTGGATTCCCGTAGTTTCAAGATCAACACGGGATTGCACCAGTTCCTTGTCTGGGACACAGTAGGTTTCAATGGGACCCAGATTGGGCACGATGCGTGCAGAGAGGCTATACAGAACGCTGTCAACCTGATTCATGATCTGCATGAACAAGGCGGCGTTGACCTGCTTTTATTTTGCAAAAAAGGCGGCCGGCTCTCGTCTTCGGAATTGAATAACTTTAGGCTCTTCCAAGAATTCCTCTGCGAGGGCCAAATTCCAGTTGCGTTCATTATCACACAACTCGAATCTCACAATCCAATGGAGAAGTGGTGGGAGACGAACGGAGAGGGTCTCCTTAAAGCTTGCAACCTGAAGACGAGTGCGATAGCTGGTCATGCGTGTATCACATCACTAGCGTCAGACGATCCGGACGACCACAGGCACCATAACAAACTATCACTATCCAGGGAATCGGTCCAAGCTATGCTTGAGAATTCGATCTCTTATGGCAGCGCCTTTAGCAAGGACGAGGGAACCTGGGTCATGTCGTTCTTGAAAAAGCTTGTAGGAATGGTTAAAGTTGGAAGCCCACAAAAGAAGGAAAAGATAACCGTCAAGAACCTCGTGGACCGTTGTGGGTTGACCAAGGAACAGGCTGAGGAATTGGTCAAGTTACTCTACTCACGAGGTTAGTTGACATATCTTATACTGCCGGTTCACAGCTTAGTAGCAGATTTAGGTCCTTAAGACCGATGTCAACTTCCTATGGGCTGCAAGTACAAGTTGCTTCGTATTTTCTAATGAATAGTGAAATTAATGCCCAGCTATGTTATAGTATGTAGTACATACATATACTCAATCGATCATGAAACAGAATGTAGACCTCTGCAGTGGCGTATCACTAGGTCACGAACAAGTCTCTGTGCTTCCTCGTATCTCGCGCCCTAGTGTTTCCAAGAGGGGTGATCCGGGCCCCAAGCATTTAGGCATATGTGATCAGCAAATCTGACTCCTTGAACAGCGTCTTTTAGACCCTCGCCATTCGCCTCCCACCACTTCTCAGTGGATCCACGGCGATAGTCAACACCAATGACAACCAGCACCAAAGGAACGCCTTCTCGACAGAACGTCTTCCAGATGGTACGCAAGTGCGTTACCTGCTCGTTTGACAGCCGTCCACGACGCATGCAGTACACGATGACATCGGCACCGCCACTGCGCTTCAAACGCGCCTTGATCGCATCCCAAGGTGGCGGATGATGTTCTAACCCAAGTGTGTCGTAAAATCTGAGCGTAAGGTCGGAACAGGATGGGTGGAGGTGCGAAGAGGTGTCTCCCGAAATCTCGCTGAAAGAGATTGGATATTCCATGATGACTGGGTGGGCAACGCCAATGTCATTGCTCACTGGAGCGACAGGCCTTCCGATAAGGATGTTCACGAGCGAGCTTTTCCCGACGCCAAGTGATCCGAGAATGACAACATTTTGGGACTCCCTGCTCCCAATTTGAGTCGCTCGTGGTACCAAGACGCATCGCTGCTTACCCTTGTCGAGCCCCTGAAGGCGACGATGACTTGCAGCACTTCAAGAAACCAAAAAATCCCGAAACAAGCCGCAACATGGTATCTAGAGACGGATTTGGACACCAGCGAGGAGACGAGGCTCAGGTCAACAGAGTCAGGTAAAGAGGTCTGTCTGAATCACTGGCTTTCTAAGGCCAGAGGCCGAAGGAAATCGGTGCGATTCAGCGTGTGGGTGGCGGTTAAGCGGGGTAAATGAATCAGTTACGGACCAGCAGTATACGAGGTTCCAGAAGTTCCAAGACTTCAATCTTCTGGAGTCTGGATGTGTGAAGAGAATCGCCGTTTGAACGGTGCATGAGGAGAATCCGATGCAACACGTACCGGGCGCTCTGGGAAGGGTTCATGAATTCGCCCCGTAAGTCCCATCTGTGACATTAAACGAAGTGATGGGAAGCCTCGAGGCTGCAGCATGTACTAGGTGTTGGCGAACATCGGAGTCGTTGGCCGGCCCCCAGATACTTACGTTGTGCCCAGATCCCATCAGTTATAGAAACGGAAACCAACCCCAAGGTGGTGAAATCGAACAGCTCGTGATCGATAATACCTGGTATGATCAACATCAAACAACGCCGGGATAGGAACTGTAGATAAGGTGAAATTGTGCACTTGTGACGCCGTTGTCCTATTGAGCAAGGCGAGTTCCCACCACGTTTGACCTGCCCAAATGCAGGCAGGGGAGTCTGAAAAACGCACTATAAGAACCCAGTCAAAATTTACTCGGCGCTCAGCCTTGCTCTCTCCCAACCCTCTCCAATCATGTCCGCAAAAGTATATGTTGGGTGAGTTGACCGCCACTCGGCCATCCCGAGCGCAATTCACTCACTCATCGACTCTAGTAATTTAAGTTGGAACACGACAGACGACACCCTCCGTGAGGTTGGTACTCTCGTCCCACGGTTTCGCGCAGCCTCGTAGCTCAAAACATTCATCTGCTCCCTCCCCTCCGAAAATAAATAAATAAATAGGCATTTTCTGCGTATGGCGATGTCACAGATGTGCGCGATCTTGTCGTGGAATCTCACTATCATTGCACGACGATGGGTTGAGACTCCCTTTCTGAATTGTTTTGCTAAATTTAATCTTTATGCATGTCTCCTCAAAATAACACATCTGATCGATCATGATGTTGTCGCCATCCCTTCAAACAGTCCATTGTGATGAAAGACAGGGAAACCGGTCGTTCTCGTGGCTTTGGTTTCGTCACTTTCAACTCTACAGATCAGGCTCAAGCTGCCATTGATGCACTGAACGAGCAAGATCTTGATGGCAGACGTATCAGGGTTAACCTAGCGAACGCCAGGCCCTCTGGCGGAGGAGGTGGTGGCTACGGCGGCGGTGGTGGTGGTTACTCCGGTGGTGGAGGCGGTGGTTACCGCGGAGGAGGTGGTGGTGGTTACGGCGGTTACGGCGGCGGCGGAGGTGGGGGTTGGTGATCAACCTCGCCGTTGAACCTTTGCTTCGGTGTTAAAACGCGTGCATGACCATCTTAATCTCGCCGGTCAATTTTGGTGTTTGTTCATGATGTTGATGTCTGTAGCTGCGTATCTCTTGTACTTTCTGTGATTGTTTCGCGTGTTTGTGATCGTTGCGTCAGAATGACCAACGATTTCCCGCTTGTGGTCTATGTAGTCTCCCCAAACCAGACCTAAGCTTCGAGATTAGAAGACAGTCGTTATGACCGTACGAAGGCTGTGATCAGCTGTCGACGAAATGTGTCGGGCAAACAGTAAATCTCTGACAATCCATAAACTTGCTAAATTTTCCCATTGGCACATTGGTGGAGCAAGATTCAACAGCTTGTTTCAATAATACAGGAAGGAATACTGCGAGAGAAGTACAGTCGAACAGGAGGAAAAACGAATACCAAGAACAAAGAAAAAAGAACTACGATGGCATGCGAGTGTTTCATTTTACATTTGGCAAACTGCATGAGCATAGACTACCTTGTGGTGGGGGGAAGCCAATGACAGGATGACAAGCAATGGAGAAAAAGAAGGACTGGGAAAAAGGAAGAGATAGACATGATCGGTTGCCATCAGCTGGACGTCCCGAAAGATCAGGACACGAATAAGTTAAATACGGGGTTTTACATACCGGGCTTAGTAGCCGTACCCTCCTCCCCCCTGTTGCTGGTACCCCGCATATCCGCCTCCACCCTGGTACCCTCCTTGTTGGCCAGCATAGCCACCAAAGCTTCCGCCTGGCGAAACGTCAGAACCCAAGAACCTTGGTAGTGATGACAGAAGGAAACAAACCTTGACCACCAAAGCCTCCATATCCTCCGGGGGCACCATAACTCTGGCCGCCACCATAACCACCTAATTGTAAGGTAAGCACACTAAAAGACACTAATTGGGTTGAGAAAACCACAACCTCCATAGCCACCAGCTGGGGCCCCACCAAAACCTCCGCCTCCCCCGCCAGTGCGAGCATTAGCCAAGTTTACTTTGACCCTCCTGCCATCGAGCTCTTGCTCGTTGAGCCCCGCTATAGCAGCATTTGCTTCATCTGGGGAACCATAGGTAACAAACCCAAAACCGCGCGAACGACCGGTATCACGATCGCGCATGACAATACTCTGGGTCCGGCAGAGATCATCAGAAATAACAATGTGTTACGACAAATAAGCTTTCTGACGACAAGATAAAAAACGACGCGCACATCGAGCACTTGTCCATACTGTGAAAAAGCCTAATTTTTGATATTGTTGATGCGTAATGCGGCAGAACAGCAGCAAGTGGAAACGGAGCCATGCAAAGTAAGGAGGCGTAAGAAACATTCACTCGAAGACAAACAAGACAACATAGCAAAGGGCCATTTCCTGATCCCTGCTAGAGTCAGCACTGACTTGTCGCAAAGCCTCATCGGTTGTATTCCAACTCAAATTTCTACAGACGCGAGAGCGGGAACAAAGCCAATGAATCAGTTTCGCTTCCCTCCGCCAATGACAGAAGAAGCTCGAGTGAGATATGCTCAGTGCGAAGGCAGACTGACCCAACGTAGATTTTTGCGGACATGATGATGCGATCGAGACGAGAAGGTGATGCAGACCACTGATAATACACTAGATTTGGCTTGAAATCGTCGTACAGAAGACGGAACGCAACCGAGGCCTGGAAACACAGAACGCAAGGGACGTGGATGTGCGAGAGAGGGATAGAACGAAATGGGGGTCCGAAGACGCCCCTCTTTATAATTCGTCCCCCTCGAAGTTTAAACTCCGGTCTGAACTCTAAATGGTTGGCTTGATCCAGACTCTGGTTACCTTTTTTGAGCCAATGATCGAACTACCTCCGTGGGGAAATGCTCACATGAATCTCACCCAAGTTGGCGTACATGGAGTCATAGACCACAGAGAATGGGGAGCCTCGGGCCTGCTGATATGATTGACCGAGTCGGGACTTTGAGAACTCGCCATCGTGTCACTTCGTGGTGGTGGTCCCTTGTTATCAATTTCAAATAGTCCAACCTCGGCCATTCGAGAGCGACCAGTCCTGAGATAGTCTGCCCATTTGAGATTTACCGGTTTTGGACAGAGATGGAGTACTTGTTCATTTCCGTCCAGAATATATGGTCATGAAAGGACAAAGCTTAGGTCATGATTGAGGCGTGGATAAGTCGTGAGCTAACTACACCGAGTGCCCGTGATACTTAAAGTGACTATAAAACAACTATTCAGTACTCACTGATGACAGACTTTGAGGATGAATGAGGAAACAGGCAGAGATAGATCAGTGGAGATATGCTTGAATGTGGAGTGGGAACGGAATGAAGATCCACGCTACGTTGGTTTCGATGTGAGATGGGACAGAATCAGTCGGAAGGTGAGGAGAGAAAGAAACAGATGAGTTTAACATGAAAAAGGACACAGACAGAAAGAAACGAAAAGATGCAGAAATAACATCGCACAAAGAAAGAAACCCTTTACTTCATCTTCGCCCTTTTCAAGCTTCACCGGGGCTAGGACCTTGCGGCTCGGTGTCCGTTGTCGGCGGCGTCGCGACTGCACTACTGTCTCCCCATTTCGCACCAACCACCTCCATGAAACTCTTCCTCTTGCGCTTCTTTTCTTCGCGCTCCTTGTCCTTCTCGACCCGCTCCGCGCTTATCTCCCCTGAATTCCGTGCGGTTTCAGGCACGCTTGAAGTTCCGCCAGCAGCGTCAGTGCTTTCCCTCCCACTGTTCTCTCCATTGCCCTTGTCCGAGGCCTTGACACTTGTGTCCCGCCTCAACACACCGGCGATTCCAGCGATACCCGGGATACCTTGGATTACTGCTCCCTTTTTAGGTGTCGAAAGAGAAATTCTCCTAGCCAACCGTTGGAAATTCTGCGATGAGATTCGTTTTCTCTTGCCTTCCGCGTCGGGGGTGGGGGACGAAGCAGAAGCGCCAGTGGGGTCCGGCGTGGACACCCGTGGGGGTGTAGCGGTCGTATCAAATGTAATGGACGTAGGGAGGCGAACATGAGCCTGCGAACCGCTGTCAACAGACCGTGAGTCATCGGTCTTGGGGAATGCGATGGGTGCTGGCGGTGAGGATGCTGGAAACGCAACTGGTGTAGCAGCATCGGATGGGTTAGAAAATGCGACCGTTTCTGGTTCTTCTCGTGCAGAAGGGAAGGAGACGAGAGATGGGAAGTCTTTGGTTGGTACAGATGGAGCAACGCTGTCCGCTTTGATACTGGCAGTGGGCTTGATTGACGGCGCACGAATTGAAGCTGTCGGGGCACGGACAGAGGCAACACGAATAGAGGCAGTTACGGCACGTGGCGAGTCCGAAACTTCTGCCGCAGAGGCCTCACCAAACTGGTCGTCAACAGGTTGAACATTGATAATCGAGATGTCGTATCCTTCCACAACACCGGATGCTGTTGCAGAGGAAGAGCCAGGAACAGGAGCACTGGCGCCGACATGGTCGGCCCACAACGTCGCAAATAAACCGTCTGCTTGCACAAGTTCTTTAAAGGGCCCAGATTCAACGAGTTGACCATCTTTAAGGACCAGAATTCTGTCAATGTTGGTAAGCCATTGTTTGGAGATGGCACACTCATCAACTTACTGATCCACACCGTCAACACCGTCGAGCCCGCTCGTTCCAACATCCCAAACTACGGTCCTGCCACCAATGAATGCACGCTCTAAAGAGCCCTCGACGAGGACAACTTTGGCATCCTTCCCCAAAGCACGCGAAATAGCCTTCGAGCGGCCATCGGAACATATATCAGGGACAGCGGCGACAAGAGAACGGAGCGAGGCGAGTGATAGAGACTGAATGGCGATACCATTAAGATAGATGGACCCAGAGTCGACATCATAAAGGCGATAAAGAGCCTTCAAGATACTTGACTTTGTAGAGCCGGGAGCACCAACAATGGCAGTAACGGAAGAAGCTGGAAGAACAAATGAAACACCGGTGAGGGTAGGAACCGGCTCCTGCGTGTCAGTGTAAGGATACGTAAGAGACACATTGTCTAATGTTCATGAGTGAGCGCAAGTGAATCATAGGAAGCCAAAGATACATACCAAACTTGACTTCGATACCACCAGCTCCATCGATGGCACTCTTGCCATGAGCAACCCCTGCAGGTTTGTCGAGTACCTTTAAGATAGATCTTACATCGCCTGTAGCGGCTCGCAGGGAAGGGGTCCAAGTGAGAGGAAGGAAGAGGACACCCCAATACCACACCCAAGCAACCCAGGCACCAGCACTCCAGATGCCTTCCGTGACACCTTTTGCGATGTACAAACTACCAAGTAAAAGTGCACCAGAAGCAAGGAGAGCTTGAACAAACGCAGAAGCGGAAACCTTCGCAGAGCAAGTAGGGGGGCAAGAAGTAATGCAAACCACATATCCTGTACAAGATAATAAGATTACGGCCAGATCCATGAAGGTCAAGTGACGTACCATATACACCCAAGGCAATCAAGACAGAGAGACCAAATTCCCAGCCGAAGAGCATCCCAAGCACAACCGCACCAATCAAGCCATCGTCGATCACAGCTGCAAGAACCAGAACAGCATGCAAGACCTTTGTTAATGCGCCGCTTGCTGTAGAATCCAAATCCCCCGGAACCTTAGCTTCGCTAGAGCCGAGGGCGAGGCCGAGCACGTGGTCAATATAGTAAGATGACAGAGCATCACCAGCATCAGCACCGAGGCGAGAAACAAGGACCTTGATGAGGTTCGGAATACCGCCGTTAGAAACAAGGAAGTGCAGCAAAGCAAACACGACAATGTATGTGTACGGGGAAGTGCCAAGGGGGGTCGGGATTGGGGCAGATGATGAGGAGAGGAATGCATTGAGTGCTGCACCTAGGGCAAGCGGGAGAAGGGGGGTGATAATTCGGATTAAAACATGGAGCAATGTGATAAACAACTGATGAGATAGTCCATCAGATTAGAATAGATGAAACCATTGAAACTCACGATGAGACCCTTGGCAGGAAGGACGTAAGGACTCAATCGACACAGGATAGCCAATGACGACTCAGACTTGACCGAGTAAGGGTACTGATGAGCAGTGGTGCAATGTCAGAGGGATATTAGCTTACCTCTGGGCGAATCGTTACAGTGCCCGACTCGGGCTGTCCGTGTGCAGCAAAGGTACCATACTTGCTACTCTCACCGCCCGAAACGGCTTCGATCCCCTCCTCCTGGAGAAGTACGCTTGATTGACCAACAAGGGGTGCACTTTCAGCCTCGGCAGTTTCGGGTTGCGACTCAGCAGGGAGATAGACGACGCGCGGAGAAAAGAGAACGAAAAAGAGTGGAAGAAGAAAGATAACACGGAAGAGGGGAGCGAAGAAGTGGAGAGTATCTGGGATGCACTTCGAGAGCTTGGAGGTGTCACAAATCCGCCTTGGGTCTGAGGTTGGCGGATGAGAATAAGGGATCGGTGGTTGGAGATGTATATTTGTACTCACTGCGTGTTGTGACAGAGAGGGTGAGGAGAACTACCTGAGCAATATCAAGGGCCAATGCAACAAGGACGGCGGCTTTGACGCGCTTGCGAGACCAGATCTCAATGTTGTTCACGTCCTTGTAAGCTCCGAGGGCGGCGAGAGCAGCATAGGCGATGAGACCGAGGAGGGCTGCCAGTTCAACACCAGTGCCGGGTCTCCAGACGCCATTGAGGACAGCGTAGACTACATGAGCAAGCCCGTCGACGAGGAAGGAAAGGGCGGCGAGGGAGAGGAGAGAAAGAATAAGAGATTTTCTTGGGACACGTGACTGGACGACGACGGGGGTGATCGGGGAGGGAGATGGGGGAGAGAGAGATTTGGATGTGAGAAGAGAGAGCGTGGCGAGGAACACGACAGCAGGAGATGAGACCCGCAGGCCGAATAGAGCGGATGCAAACGGGGATGCACCTGCAGCTGGGAGCGAGGCTGCGGCGATGCTGAGAAGTAGTGTCCGACGCGTCGTCATCGCGAAGATGGACGACGTGTAGGATGTGAGTGAGTAGGGGTTGTAGGTCGTGATGGATGTCGTGGAGGTCGTCGTCGTCGTCGTCGCCGTCGTCGAGGTAGAAGAGGGAGAGAAGGAATGGCCCTGACAGAAAGGCGTGAGAAATTGAGACGGCAGCGTGCTTGCCTTTTGAGCTTGATATGTGGCTGTGCATACACTACAGGATCACATTCGGACCATCCCGCCGCCGTACCTGTACGATAGCGAGTCCCTCTTAAGGATAGTCTTTTCAGTAGACGTATTCACCGACGCGAACAATGGGTCCGGATAACATCATATGTTTAGCCGTCCGTCTGTTGTTTCGCTCCTCAAGCACGCCCATTACATGCCGACTGCGCTAGGACCAGCCTCATGTATTCTCTAATTCGGATCAGACAACGACTTGTCTCCGAAAGGGGAAAATCAACACGTGTAACGTGCATGTTTTCCTCTTTCCATCCCCTCTCCTCCAGGGCTCCGCTCGGCAGGCACCTCTGTGTCGGCATCTGCCCTCAGCGGCTAGTCATATCCGCAGACTCATCTCGCACGTTTCGCTTCCTGCGCGCATTCAGCGACTGATATACCTCAGCCAACGTCGGCCTCGATTCCATACGCGACCGCCGCACCAAGCAATCCTTGTCAGCTCCTCGCTACCCACTCATCTCAGTTCACCCGTATCACGGCCGGTGCTTTTTGCTTGTTAACCTGATCCCCACATGAGCTTCTCAATGAACAATGCAGTGGTTATATTCTCAGGGCCGCCATTCTTCGATCAAGTCCTCCATCAAGGTTCCACAGCCTAGTTCGACAGAAACCGGAGTCTACGCAAAGGTACATCGTCTAGTATGGATATCACGATGGTGGACGCTGCCATCGACACGCAGTGAATCTAACGATAGACTTGAAAGGAACACCGCTCGCTCATTTCCACTCGGCCAATCGAATCTCAGCTGAGACTAACCCCTATTTGACCTACAAGTATGTCATCGTTTTTTCGCAATTTGATCATCATATCGGCCAATATTAATTACTGTATGCTCTAGTACAGTAGACCCAGCCTCTAACCGTCGCTTTCCTCTTGTCGACGACGCACCTGAGCTGTTGGCTGACAGAACTGCCACGCTAAATTGACGTCTCATCAATAATGCACCTCAAAACAGGTTCGCTGTGAGAAAAGAACTGAATCCTACGACAAACGTGGGTGGAGATATGCAGTCGCGTTATTAATGTTACGCGGCGCGGCGCAGGACCAGTAATGCATACCGATAACGATCTCATAAATGCTATCGCCTGGCGCCATCTATCGTTCGGTTCCCGAGTTAGCAAGTCATCCGTCTCCAAGTTTCACCAGAGCGTCTGTTGTCCATTGAACCAGCTGATCTCGGCACGGTAGCGCTAGCGCTCCAACTGTTAGCTTGGGGCACCCACTCATCATCGATTCCAATGTTGTTTTGAGATCCTATTCTTAGACATCCTTGTCGCTGGTTATTCCATGTTCGATAGGCCTATCATCATCTATGGAACGAGTTGTGCGTTTTCCCGAAAAAAACACCGGGTGAATCGATCTGCGTACTTGGAGCTACCCACTCTTGCCATCAGAATCGTATCTCCGAATCACACGTCGCTTTGTCAAAAGCCTGCAAGTGCGTGGATCCACCCGTGTGATGTTCGCGCACGACGCATTGCCTGACTTTTGATGAGTTACAGTAATGCTGTACACCCACACTTCCACGTTGGAATGGTCCAGATCGAGGTCTACGCCCATGAACGTTTTGACTCCTGCGCCCAGCATGGTCCTGTCATACACTGCTTTCCTTGCGGTTCGATTCACTTTCTGGCTGACAACCAACCGGTTACCTCCCAAACCAATAACAAACATTCAACTCGTTGTTTATTTAGGTCTATCACGCATACAGAAGTCGTCAACTCGTACGAGTACTGCAAATGTCCCCATCAGGTGGTGAGCACACCCATTCAAACCCCACGGTGGATTCATCGACTACGTGGTATTCTGCAGAAGCCCTCAATATAATTCTCTTCGGGGAGACAGGCGTCGGGAAAAGCTCCGTCATCAATCTCCTTGCAGGAGAGCCAGTCGCAAAAGTCTCTTCTGATGTTGAAGGTTGCACCTTGCAGTCCACCAAATACACCCTCCCCCTCAGCGGTGTCGAGGTCAGAATCTGGGATACCGTTGGGCTTGAAGAACCCACGATGGGGATCAACGGATATCTGACTGCAATCGAAAAAGCTTTTGCGCTCATCCGTGACCTGAGTAACGCAGGAGGAGTTGATCTTCTGCTGTTCTGTATACGAGGTAGCAGGATCACGGCAACAACTCAAAGTAATTACCGGCTCTTCCATGAAGTCCTGTGTAACAAGGAGGTCCCCATTGCTTTGGTCGTCACCAACTTGGAGAGGGAAGCGAAAATGGAGGAGTGGTGGGTGAGGAACGAGGAGTACATTAGGAAGTATGGTATTCACAGCGTCGGGCACGCATGCGTCACCGGGGTCGAGGAAGACGAAAAGTATGGCGAATCAAAAGATACGTTGCGCAACCTTCTCTTGTCGCGGTTGAACGACAGACGAAGGTTCTCGATGCAACCAGAGACATGGTTTGCAAGACTATTGGCAGGTCTTGGAGCCTTTCTCCACAGCAAGAATCCGCCAAAAGGAGAGAGGATGGTCCGTACATTAGTCAAGCGCTGTAACATGGACGGGGAAACAGCTAGGCGTTTAGCGAGCTTACTTACCTATTCGTAATTGGCATGATAGAGTGTACTATGCGTTCCGTACATTATGTTTCCAGTGCACCGCGTGACTGGTTTCAGACGTAAGTGTCTCCAGAGTCGGTTAGCACCCAGGAAATTTAATATCTGATGAGCTTGTTCAAGTTTATCGATGACCATGAGCTACTTTAAAATTGATAAAGCTTGCCACCCTTCGGCGCAGCGAGGCAGGAGCGGAGCCCGAGTTACTGTAAGCCTCCGCCAATTAGCATCACTTCTTTGCTCTCATAGTCACCCTCTTTATATTTGTCTGTAAATACAATGACCACCCCACTCCTCTCATTCCGCGCCAAGCAATGTCCAGAGACATTTGGCAATCGTTGTCGGAGATTAGCAAATGTCAACGCTCACTTAGAGTCAGACTATTTTTCATCCGTGGAATCTTCAAGTTCCTGTTCTGCCACAGATGTTCTCGTTACGAGTCGAGCAGGCAGCTTCGATGTTGTGGCACTTGGCGTTTTTATGGTGAGCGGATCGGATCACCATATCTTTGTCTTTAATCCCCTTCTTCGATTACGTTCGAAGCATGGGTCACGAGGTGAACCTTCCGACACTCGGCCGTCCAGGCGTTGATATCATGACTTTCCCGGTGACGTCAGTGTCGACAAGGTAGCAATGAGGTGGTTGCTGCCTTCTCCGCAGCTGCATGAGGTAACGATGTACCAGCCATCACAGCACTCTTTACCAATATGATGGAAACTGGAAAGATATCCTTAGTCGACAGAGAAGTCATCACGCGTATGCTCCGTGCACGTCTGTCCCTTTCGGCCTTGACCGATTTGC
Organism: Lanmaoa pseudosensibilis; assembly: GCA_038092875.1. Classification (NCBI taxonomy): domain Eukaryota; kingdom Fungi; phylum Basidiomycota; class Agaricomycetes; order Boletales; family Boletaceae; genus Lanmaoa; species Lanmaoa pseudosensibilis. The sequence goes on along the minus strand of JBBPRF010000071.1, from coordinate 49,765 downwards.
GCCCCCCATTCTGAGAACCGACATTACAGAGACCCTGGCTGGATCTTGTCTTTCTCCGTCTTTATTTCAGGTTTAGGAATAAGCAGATCAAGGGACAGGCCTCGTACCTCTGCCGAGAGGAGATTGGAAGGCCTACTCGCTGTTCACTGCATGTCTCGAAACCCTGACGGAGTTTCCAGAGAAGGTACGTTCTAGATTGTGCACACCTTTTTCAGATTTTCTACCAATCACGTTAGCATCAGATTGGTTCACTGCATTTATTCCGTGCCAAATCGTGAAATTTGGGTTGAAGACCGGGAGCGAGAGCTTGATTTTCCGAATGATGATCCTATGGTCGTGACCCTCGGAGCTAGGCACACAGGGCTCTAGTCACGGCACGACTCAACTGGCTGTACGAACTCTCGTCATTGTCAAGAAGCCATGAGTTGGAGATGTGGTGTGTCGTTTGCTGATCGCGACGTCCGGAAAAGATGAATAACCTTATCCCATTACGGGATTAGTGGAAACATAGGTACCAGTCGCCGTGCCTTCATAGGACCACGTGTGCGACTTTTGTCTTCTCTATCAGCGAAGGTAGCTTGACGTTCCTCCACAGGGCATAGTCAGACAGCCTATCTACTGTGAGTCTCGATTTGAATGACCTCACACATATGTATGATACATACTACAATAAGGTTTCTATGCGCGTGGCCGACTTACATGCTGGTACAAAATGTGGGTAGTTGCCTTGACATGCACATCTAATTTGTTTCACGAAGCCATGCACATCCTCAGCTCGCTGATTGGCCAGAATCATTCGCCAATTTTCTTGAGCTGAACGTATGAACATCAAGCACGACCACCAAGACGATTTGGGATAAAGAGGCAAAGACAAACTTTAGAGAAACGTATCGTGACAGCACGCCAGCGTTTGCCACGTGATACGGTGGTTACCCTTCAATTGCAAGGTTTGCTTTGAATTTGTGGGGTTCACGATGGGAACTACATTTTCTACTATACTTACACACGGGATGACGTCAAGGGAACGATTCTGTATTCGGCACAATTTACGAGTGCAGCAGGCTATATTGGCAAGAAATAGGATCATGTAACTCCGGTTTGTCGTTTTTCAAGTGTTCCGAAGGGTGTCCCGCTGAGGCATATTTATTTCCAGGCCACGACATTCATCGCGTGTTACATCGCGAGGTATACAATGATAGATATCAGCGATCCTCGACCTATGTAGTTTCTCAAAAGGCAGCAGACTTGTTGCTCGGTCGTAGGTTATCCGCATTCTTACCCATTAGAGGACTACATGAATATGGTTTTATACAGCGGATTTCAGGAAGGGGTTCCCGACCGGGCTTGCAGATATGAACAAGGTTTCCTAGCCCAACCTTGTCGGGAGGTTGATTCAACAACGGGAAGTAATCGCGATCGTAGATAAGTTGCCGCCTCATCGCAGGATGCAATATAGCCACGTTCTAAATCCTTACCGGAGAATTGTACGATAATCTTGCAAAGGCCGGATTCAAGACGAACCTTCGTCCGTATAACACTTGCATCGTCCCCCCTGTCGTCGGATGTCATCTAGGTAATACTCTTAATGTTTGAGCTCGGAAAGATCTTATTTTTTTCTTCCACAGATCCTGGGACCAGAAAACACATCATTAATGAGCTCAAACTCAGGCAGGGCAATTCTGTCGATTGTTTCACAGAGAATTATTTGCAGTTTGCAGACGGGATTCAGCTAGAAGCAGATGTAGTGGTCATCACGATGTCTTGAGGATATCTGCAGACCAGAAGTTGCCCCGAAGGTAGGCGAGATTTGGGGAGTGGATGAGGACGGCCAAGTGGTGGGGGCGTGGCGAGATTCTGGCCACGAAGGGATGTGGTTTGGGATCGGTGAGGGTTGTTTCCATGAGTAAAGACACTCGCCAACTGGTGGCTAGGTTCGAAACTTATCTATATCAAGGTTCCACAGCACACATCTTGCAATGCATAAGTGATCATGTCCCTAACAGCACGCACCATGTTGACCACCGATACCAGAGGTCAAGGTTATCGAAGGGGATATTGAGTAGATTAGAAGTAGCATTCTGAAGTTCTACTGGATCAATATCGCAGAGGGCGCAACGCCCTATCGTTCCAACTCGGTCTTATACTTTGGGTTTCCGTAACAGAATTCCTCGATGGTCACACACTCGGGTTGCAGAATTTTCAGACCTCTCCTTTTCCCTCTTTTTTTCGCCCTGGTACCTATATATTCACTTGATTCAAAACAATATGAGGCAATCAGAACAATGTTGAGAACTCATGCATGGCTAAGCAGGGATGCGATCTCAGAATGGTAGAACTGAAATTTCGTTGCGTGCTCGTACTACTAAATCGGTAAAGGATCCGAGGTTGACGAGTGGTGGACCAGTTGCTGATCAAGCGTACACACTTGGCGATTGAGGGTGCTCGTCCTCTCCGATTGTTTGCTGTATCATCAGCCTCTCCACTTAATCCTCAGGACTCAGGCCCAGGTCTGAAGTCATGTTATCATAATGAGCTATTGTACGAGAGAAAGATACACGTTTGCATGTACGGCTCTAGAATCTTGAAGTGGCCAGCATTCGTGAGCGTAACTACGCCAGTGAACCCCCACCTCATAGCATATCAACTAGTTCCTCTGCTATCTTCAAATCCAATCTGCAACGTTTCGTCAAGACCTTCATGATGTCCTTTCGCTTCGACTCCCTCCTCAAAGGGGCAAACAATCCAAACATGCGCAAAAACTCAATCAACCATCCTTCTGGGGGCATGTTAAATCTCCCGTCACCGCTGTGCCCTTCCAACAACCTCGCAATGTTGTGTTGTGATTCCCGGTATTTGCTGTGCGTCGGCAGCCCGGTAACGCAGGCATGACCCGCAACCCTGATACCGTACCTTTCTAGACTATCCACGTTTCTCTCCCACCATTTCTCCATGTCGGCTTCCCGTTCAAGGTGTGTGATGACGACTGCGATCGGGACTTGAGACCTGCAAAGCACTTCATAGAACAACCTATAGTTGCTCTGCGTAGTCGCAGTGACTCGGTTTCCGCGAATACAGAAAAGCAGTAGATCGACACCGCCCTGACTTGTCAGGTGGTGGATGAGTTCGCAAGCCTGCTCGATCGCAGGAAGGTAACCGTTGACACCCATCTCCGGCTCCTCGAGGCCGACCGTGTCCCAGATATGAAGGTGTCGACCGCCGACAGAGAAAGTGAACTCTTTGAATGACATGGTACAACCCTGGACGTCTGGAGAGGTCTCCGCGATTTTCCTGCCAGCAATCAGGTTGATCACTGAGCTCTTGCCAACGCCCGTCTCCCCGAAAACGATGATGTTCAACGAAGGGCTCATGAGTAATCTATCAGACGTTCAGATCGTGCCCCATCGACTTGCTTGCAATATACGTACTGCTAAGGTCCGAGAAAGGTACGTAAATCGTGCGCAGCAGTTAGAGAGAATCGACTAGTATCCAGACCAGTAAGTGGCGAGACGACAAAAAGTGTGGAGGTAAAATGATGGTGGATCGAGCAGAGGACTAGCAGATCGAAAGGCGGTATTTGTGTTTTGGGAGAGGGTAGACACACGCGGGGGTGTTATATCCTCGACTGGTCCAGATGATCTTTGGTAATTAATCGCGTGATTGGAGAGGGGTTGACAGCAACATGGGGAGTCAGGACTGATGTGGGCCGCGCCGGGGATTGGAACGTGGTCAGATTGATGTTCCTATCGTGGACAAGGAGAGATGCGCCAGCGCCTGAGACATCTGCCAGTGAATGTACATCATCCGTCCGCTCTGCCAGCTGGGTATACCGGACTCTAGATCGCGGTACGACTCAAGTAGTACCTTGCTGTACGAACCCTCGTCATCGACAAGAAGAGTTGAGAGATGTAGTATGTCGTGCCGAGGCAAAGTTGTTGTGCCTTGTTGGTGCCTTTAATTTATGGGCACGTGTATGGCTTATGCCGATATACAAGTGAAGGGAGCTCCTCCGGAGGGCATAGTCAGACCCTATGATATCTATTGTGAGTCTCGATCTGATTCTGAATCGTCTCACACATACATATGATACCACGTACTACAATAAGGTTTCCATGCACATGGCCGACTTACACGGCACAAAATATATGGGCCCAGGTATACTAGTCGCTTGAAACTTGAATGCATGTCTAATTTGTTTCACGAAGCTATGCACATCTATGCACACCCTCAGCTCACTGATTGGCTGAAAGCATTCCCAATTTTTTTTGCGCTGAACGTATGGACATCAAGCATGATCACCAAGACGATTTGGGATGAAGAGTCAAAGACATGGTCAATTGAAATTAACAAAGGAACTTTAGAGAAACCTGTCGCGAGTTTGTGACAGCACACCATCTTGTGTTTTCCATTCAATTGCCTGAAATTCCTGGCAAGACCAAGGTGTGCATGATTGAACTTGTAAGGCTCACGATAGGAAAATATTGATCATCCACATCTTCTACTTCCACACATGTAGGATGACTTCAAGGGAATGATTTTGCATTTGACACAATCTACGAGCACAGCAAACTACATCGGCAAGAAAGCGGTGGTAATCGGATCATGCAACTCCGGTTTGTCGTTTTCAAGTCTTCCAAAGGGTGTCCCGCTGAGGCATATTTATTTCATAGTCAAGATATGTCCTAGGATTTCTTGAACATGGAAGGGCTGTGGTCTGGGATCGGTGAGTATTGTTTACATGAGTAAAGACACTCGATAACCGGTGGCTAGTTTCGAAACCTATCCATATCAAGGTTCCAACTTAGTCTTATGCTTAGGGCTTCCGTAACATTTCGGCCCAGAACTCGAAGGTCACACACTCGGGTTACAGAATTTCCAGACCCCTCTTTTCCCACTGGCCTTTTTCAGCCCTGGCACCTATATCACTTGATTTAAAATAATATGAGGCAATCGGAACAATATTGAGAACTCATGGCTAAGCAGGGATGCGATCTCAGAATAGTAGAACTGAAATTCCGTTGCGTGCTCGTACTAAATCGGTAAAGGATCTGAGGACGAGTGGATGAACCACTTACTCTGGTTGATTGAACGTACACACTTGACGATTGATGGTGCTCGTCTTGTCACTTCGATGCAACACGTCTCCGATTGTTTGTTGTATCATCAGTCTCCCCCGCTTGATCATCAGGTCTGGAGTCACGTTATCATAATGAACTATTGTACGAAAGAAGATACATGTTCTCTAGAAATTTGAAGTGGCCAGTATTCGTAAACGTGACTACGCCAGTGAACTCATGATACAGCGCCGTCGAACCTAAGCCCCACCTTCCAGTTTGACAGCGAGTTCCTCTGCTATCTTCGGATCCAATCTGCAACGTTTCGTCAAGACCTTCATGATGTCCTTTCGCTTCGACTCCCTCTTTAAAGGGGCAAACAATCCAAACATGCGCAAAAACTCGACCAACCACCCTTCTGGAGGCATGTTAAATCTCCCGTCACCGCTGTGCCCTTCCAACAACCTCGCGATATTGTGTTGTGATTCCCGGTATTTGCTGTGCGTCGGCAGCCCGGTAACGCAGGCATGACCCGCAGCCTTGATACCGTACCTTTCTAGACTGTCCACGTTTCTCTCCCACCATTTCTCCATGTCGGCTTCCCGTTCAAGGTGCGTGATGACGACTGCAATCGGAACTTGAGACCTGCAAAGTACTTCATAGAACAACCTATAGTTGCTCTGCGTAGTCGCAGTGACTCGGTTTCCGCGAATACAGAAAAGTAATAGGTCAACACCGCCCTGGCTTGTCAGGTGGTTGATGAGTTCGCAAGCCTGCTCGATCGCAGGAAGGTAGCCGTTGGCACCCATCTCCGGCTCCTCGAGGCCGACCGTGTCCCAGATATGAAAGGTTCGACCGCCGACAGGGAAAGAGTACGGTTTGAATGACATGGTACAACCCTGGACGTCTGGAGAGGTCTCCGCGATTTTCCTGCCAGCAATCAGGTTGATCACTGAGCTCTTTCCGACGCCCGTCTCCCCGAACAGGATGATGTTCAACGAAGGGCTCATGAGTAATCTATCGGACGTTCAGATCGGGACCCATCGACTTGCTTGCAACATACGTACTGCTAAGGTCCAAGAAAAGTATGTGAACGATGCCCAGCAGTTAGAGAGAATCGACCACTATCAAGAAGGTGGCAGGACGACAAAAAGTGTGGAGGTGAATAAATTGATGATGGATCGAGTGGAAAGAACGAAGGGCTAGCAAATTGAAAGGCGGTATTTGTGTTTTGGGAGTAGGGTAGACGCACGCTGGGGTGCTGTACGCCTCGACTGCTCCAGATGATCCTCGGTGATTAATCGCGTGATTGGAGAGGGGGTTGACACGAGGATTTCGGATGTGGGCCGTGCATGGCCGCACCGCCGGGGGTTGGAACGTGGTCAGGAAGTTCCTATCATGGACAAGAAGAAACGCGTTAGCGCCTAAGATAAGCATCTGCCAGTGAATGTGCATCATTCAGGCCACTAAGGACGTACAGTCCGTCGCTCATACCTCTCGCCTGGGTTGATCGAAGACAGTCATTCAGGCTTCTCCCGGTGGATAGACTCGGATGTCAGTACGACGCGGACCCTCACCAAGAAGAGCTGTGCTAGTAGTCGTGGTCTGCACGTTGAATTTAGACAAGTCAATTGTAACATCGTGGACGTCGTGCAGCAAACGATCTTAACCACGCTATGCTGGCGCGGGCCCTTACGCACTCTACACGTGGTCAACGGACACAAGAACGAATAATTCATCTAGTATCAAGGCTAATGGCTATGTATCGTGTCTGGGCCGACGGTCCACTCTGCTTCACATCCACTTCAATGGCCAACTGTGGGCCGCAGCAGTCGTGCCCAGATGATATAGTAGTATAAACGAATTGTTACTGACGTTACTTTCAAGTTGTTAACGAGACTGGCCAAAGGCTCAGAGATTAGAGGCATCTTCATATTCGAGTTGCGTACTATCGAGGGACTGGTATCAAAGAAATAAATATTTAAATAGTGGTATCAAGCATACGGACGAGATAATCATGTTTGCACCCTGTCACTATAAGATTGCTTCAAGGAAACTATCCGGTTGGCAAGTTCTTGGGCGGTCTGCTCCTCCAATCCGCACTGCTTCATCAAGGTCCTTTCCCGCGTCGATGCTTGAGAACGTAAGAAGGAATTGAACGAACCGACCATGCGTCCCATTGAGGAACGCAGCAAGCTTCTCCTATTCTTCTGTCGATCGGTGCATGTGACAAAAAACGACAAAAGGGACTCTCTCATCCCTTCCAAGTCCGCGTTGGGACCCGAATGTTTTTTCTCGCGTCCAAAACCAACGTACCCTGAGCAGTCAATCCCATACCTCCGAATCGTGGCTCTATGTTGGTTCCACCATTGATCTGCATCTTGACCTTCCTCAAGTTTCGTGATGGCGAGAGCGAACGGAACTTTACCCCCGCAGATGATCTTGCAAAACAAACGATAGTTTCTTCGAAGAGCTACCGTTGGCTTTGAGTTGTCAATACAGAAGAGGAGTAGGTCGGGGCCGTTTCCATCGCCGAGGCTGCGTATCAGCTTTTGGGTGGTGTCGATTGGATCAACGAAGGGTTTGACACCCATTTGAGGATCAACGAGGCCAGGGGTATCGTGTATATGGAAGGTTCTGCCCTTCTCCTTGAAGGTATACTTGGCGGCAGTCTTAGTACACCCTATGGTGTCCGAGGATACTCCGGCAACGTCTTCCTTCGCGATCAGGTTGATGAGTGAGCTTTTGCCTACGCCGATCTCCCCCAGCAGTACGACGTTGATGGCTTCGGAACCGGTAGATGTGTGAGGGGAAGGTTTCCCGGCTAACATGACAAGGAGGGATTGAAATGAGTTTCCTATAGATCGTTGTTTGTATAAAGCCGTACGTTGGAAGTCCGAGTCCGTTTCGGAGTTGGAGGCGTGAGTGCACTTTTGGAGAATGAGTGTGTGGAGCACACGACGACTCTCTGAGATGTGGTCTCCTGTAGGTGACTGGGCACCCGTGGTCATCATCCGGATGAATGCGTGATCATCAAAGCGGAGCCCTTGTTCGGCCAGGGCACCCTCGTTGCTGGACCACCAACTCTCTTGCTGAGCCCCATCAGACATCCCAGCGACCACGGCGACCACGGGGATGTGCGGGGACGGAGTTGAATAGGAAGCGATGATGTGATGGATTTCGTGAATCCACAAAGTGGAATGTAATGCATTCATGCAATACACGAGCAGGTGAATACCGCCATTCCTGTCAAGGTCCGTTAATGTATTCTGAATCCCTTCCCTGAGCGCCACTGGGGATATAGATTCGCTCGTGGGTGAAGCATATAGCGTGAATATCTTGCCATCAAGTGTGACGCTATTGCCAAGTGCGCCGCGACCGGCGTGGGGAGGGGTTCTTTTCTGCTCCCTTGGACCTGCAATGAGGTCGATAATAGAACCCTCCCCTATGTTTGTCTCTCCGAGGAGTAGAACATTGAAAATGGCCATCCTTGTGTCCTACCGTGACACCCTCAGCCTCAGCGCACGGGATGGAACACATTGTCCGAAAAGACCGACCTTGACGTTGGTGAAAAAATCTTGATCTATTGAGTGCGCCTTCGATGCCGGACAAGAGTACGAAGGAGATGTAAGATGAGCAGAACTGCCGTGGTCAGATCTAGACATTCTGGATGCCAATTCTCGTCTATAGTAGGGGTTGACAAGCATACTGTAATACATACCCACTGACGACTCAAAGCGAGAAGCTGGATGGATGCTCGTTCCCGTGGTAAGTCGTACACCTTAAGTTGAAAGGTTGTAGTGCTGCGTTTGCTGCGTTGAAGTTGAACTACTGGCACCGGCCAGAGGTTTGCGCTTCCCTGCTTCTTCCTCCACAAATCACCACATGCATGAGGCAGGCGCATGGTATGGACGCGAATCATTTCTTTCCGGATGCGATCGGCGGGTGTAAGTGCCGCACCGCTGTGAACTTCCTCGGAAGGCGGTGTCGGCCACACGCTCTAGCAGTCAGGTGGAAAGCGTGATCATTGCTGTTCTGGCAAGAGCCTTCGAACGATTGACCTATACCATTTTCTGAGGATGGGCCGACGGTCACCAGTCACCCATACATGGATTTGCTGTTGGTAACTTGGCTTGGATGCAGTTGGCAACTGTTACACCTCGGGAATTACATGCACGTTCAATTTGCAATCGCACTCTAAGTACTAATACTTGGTTCACAATTCAATACCTGGCTGGTGACGACGTCGCATAGGCAAACAAATCCAATGAATCGTCGGAAAGGAGTAAAGTTGCCGACGGCGCTGGCGGGGGTGACACCTTTCTGCAAATCGCCTTCTGTTCTTGCCTGCGCGGGGCATGCCGGGACTCTGGTGAGGAGGGCGGCAGGACGTACATCTCGGGTATGACAGAAGATGGTGGCTTCGGTTCGGGTCGTCGTTTTGGGTGCAATACAATACGGTTCGTCTGAGCGTCGGCTAATAGAGAAAAAAAGTTCGAACTTCGACGTTTGATGGGATGGGATCCCTTGACTGCTGGCCGGAGATCGCTAAAATAGTTCTCCTTGTCACTCTCATCTTGGTATTCGGACCCGTCTTCCGTGTGGGATTCGGGTTCGGAGAGCCGAGAGTAGGAAGATGGTGAGGAGAACGTGGATGAACGTCGATGGCAGGTTGACAAGGGTGTGGAGACAGATATTGGTCCAGTCACAGCCTTGGGTGTTATGCTACCCCGTGGCCGTGAATGACTGTGTCGCGATGGGGTATGCGGACAACCGTCAGTAATCTTCCGTTTCTTGTGCACTGGCGTCTTTCGAATCCAAGACCCGACCATGTCCTCCCACTCCCAGTGTCCGCTTAACCTCCCGCGTCGTGTGCGTTTTGCACGATTTGAACGAATGGACGAGACAACGGGGCTACTGTCCATATCCCCTCCAAAGCACCGACGTTCTGCTGCATCCACCGCTTCCATAAGTTGCCGTTTGTATCTTGTTACAAGGGTAGAACTATCCTTCTCGGAGCTCGCTATTGATGTATCGAAGTGGTGGAGTGCACATGCCCACAAGGAGGCGTCGAGCCCATGTAACTTCTCGGAGCGAAAGGCAGACGAATACATTTTCAGCTCCGCGAGGAACGCTTCTACGAAGTCTTCAAAGGCTTGGCTTTCCTGAAGCCGACTGAAGTATACCATTAGCTTGGAGAATGTAGTTGGAACCGGACTCGAGTCATCAAGTATGGCTAAAAGGTGGTCGGAATTATCGATCGAGTTCCGGAAAGCGACTAATATGTGCGCTGTAAACGTAACGATAATATCCGGAAGGTCGATAGGACAGCCTGGAGTTGGTATCCGCAAACAGTGGAGTCGAGCAGCACGACAATCATGGAGTATATCGATGGCAGCGTAGATTCTCGATGGTGTTAGGGGATATGAATGTGGATCATGCTGAGTGAAAAGCAGATCAAATAGGTTCGACATCAACTCGGAGAGCTTGTCCCTGAGCATCACAAGTTGGGCGTCATCTCGTATGGAATCCGGCGAAGGGCCCGATATCCCCCAGAAACTCCGAGAAAGTGCGCGAATGATGTCAATATAAGAGTCGATATCACAGCTTTCGACGGCGTGCAACAATTTATTCAACACTCTGGAGGTCCATAGAATGTGTGAGTTGCAGGAAGAGGTTTGTGACAAGGTGCCAAGCACCGCTTGGCAGAATGCGGATGTGGTGAACAGCAAGGAGGCCGAAGATGTCCCAGACGGTTTGTTTCCGGTAGTCCACTTTACGTGAAGATCAAAAAGATAGTTTGTATGAGCTGGATGCGTGGCTGGGGGCGGGTAGGTCGAGTTGGATGGCAGAAATGCTTGCGCGAGAATGATCTTCAAGAGATGAGTAGATTCGTGCACCAGACCGAACGAGAGGCAATGGTCGAGCAAGATGGTCACAAGGGTATGGTGATGGGTACAGATACATAAGATCATGGTCAAGGCATGCGACACGATCAAGAACCTAGGATTGCACCAGTCAGTTGTCAGTGCACTCAGGGAGGGCGTGACACATACCTGCGATAATGCGGTGGCACGGCCTCGTAAATGCCATCTACGTCCAGTATATCGTTTTCTTCGATTGAATCTTCACCGGAATCAACCAAAGTGCTATCAGAGTTTGCAACGGGCATGTTTTTGCCAACGACCAGAGTGCACATTGCAGCAAGACTAGGAATGCGTTCATTGCACGGTTGACCGTAGGCAACATGAGCAATATTCTTGAAGGCATCACAGACCGCATGGATCCGTCTAGAGAGCTCGAACTCGCCTGCAGAACGTCGGTCGAAGGTCAATTTCTTGGTCCCCGCGGAGGAGCAGAGTACAGTGAGAGGAGGGCGGCTCTCAGGATCCCAGCTGGACGATTGCTTCGAATAGGTGACACGAGACGCCGTCGCTGTCTCAGGAAGTGCAGCCAGAGTGTTGCATTTGTTCCTAAGAGGTCTCAGAAGACGATTGACCCGAGAAGTCGTGAGGTGAGCACCAGTGGGCTCTGTCATGTCAGAATCATAACTAGAGTTGGCTTGTTCAACTTGAACAACTTGGTGGACGGGACGCGATCCCGCACGTGATCCTCGAACGGCTTATGAGCTAAATACACAAGTACATATACAACTAGTATACACCTGTATCGTAAATCCCAAAATCCCAAGAATGATGATGGTTGGATGAGAACGAAACAAGGGGCAGAAAAGAGTCAACCACCAACAAGTGAACGACAGATTATCTTCCAATGTCGCTGTCGCTTGTCCCACTGTCGGTTTCGTCATTTCCCCATACAGCAAAAGCGTGACGATGCTGGTGTTCGTTCTCCCTCGAGCTCGCTCTGGGATGAGGATGGCTCCTTCTGTCAGAAACACTATCTGGTATCGTGGGTGTCTGAAGATTGTCGTCAAAGTCCCTATCTCGAGGGATCCGACTACGACCACTGAAGTAATGTTGTGCCGAATGAAGGTCATCTCTGGCGCCTCGCTGGGCACGGTCCATGCTTAACAAAGAGTCATCAGAGGAATCGGAGATAGTCGGAGAGGGAATCTCGGAGGTGAACGCTGAGTGATAACGATCCGGGAGATGTGGTGGTGAATGGGTAGGTCCCGCAAACCGTCCCGGAGTATCAACCCCTGAGCGTAACCCCGATTTTGACCGCGATCTCGACCTTGCTGAACGAGAGAACCTGGGAGTGAGGTTGTGTCTGAGGACAGCAGCAGCCACCTCGAGTTCAGAGTCAGTTTGCGATGCCATCTCCTGTGCTTTGGTGGTCCCAGGTGCGAATTCCGCTGCGCTCTGCTCAATTTGGACGTGGATCGTGACATTTTGTTCGTTCAGGATGTCTGTCGAGGAGTCATCGATGTCGAATTTGTCATCATCCTCAGCCAATTCTTCATCACTCTCCTCCACTTCTTCTTCAAGGGGTTCAGAGGAAAGCGACCCATCTGCAGTGGAACTAAAAGTCGCTCTCCGCGCACGGCTCGTCTTTACTGGTGCTTCCTCCACGACGACGAACGATTTTTGTCTCTGGCGTTCATTCCACTTCAGGGTACGAGAAATCGAATGGAACCAATCAGTGGACTGCTTATCCGCGCATACTGTGGGAAATGGGTATTTTGAGGCGCTAATCTTGATATGGTCACCCTCTGTTCCCGAGATTCAGCGCGGAATCAAACGACGTCATGTATAAAGCCGACTTACGTTTTAGTTCCACCCGCCCACGGCCGTCAAACGAAGCCCATGCAGTGCTGCGAGAGTTGTATGGAACACAAATCCTGAGTTCCATGCTATCGGGAAGGAGCATCGGACGGAAGGAGAGCGTGTGGGGACAAATTGGACTGATGAGAATGGCTGGGATCTCTGGATGGACAAGAGATCCACCAGCGGAAAGCTTTCACATGGTTAGTATTTTCGAATGGAATGATCTTTAAACCAATCTCACTGAATATGCAGTTGACCCAGTCGGTGTGGCTACGCACAGCCCGTCCGCTTGTACGGTGGTCATGTGATGTTCATCACCTGTGCCATCGAAGTCAGGATGAGATACAGGAGAAAACTATTCACACAAACCGAAAAGTTCCAACAAACTGACGTAGGGACTTGGTCCTCGATCTACGACGAGGTCATTCAAGACTTCGAACGTCTCCATGGGACGGGTGGTAAAGCACATGATTTCCCTGTCCTTGGTGCATTTACCACCGTCAGGCAAGACCCCGCCTGACCAACCACCCTCGAGCGCTTCCCAGCCGCCCTTCCTTAAATCTTTCATCATGATCTCGCCGGTCTCGGCCTTCTTAACCGCTTTCCTACCCATTCCTTTGTCGAATACTGCACGGTATACGGTACAGGTGAATCGCATGCGAAGGTTGACTCGGATACCCGCATCAAAGGCAGAGTCCACCACCGCTTGATGATCCGCAAAGTCGAAGTTTGTGAGGAAGCCTAGAGAGCCCAGCGCAAACGGGAGGACTGGCGGAACAATGCGCTGGAACAACCACGAAGTGAAAAGCACCGTTCCATCACCCCCCAGCTGCAACTCTATTAGAACTATGCAACAAGTCACCATACAAACACTTACAGTGATAACAAAATCAAAAAGGTGCGGGCTACGACTGCACATTTCACTGGTCCAATACCGGAGTTGCCCCTCTTGTTGTACATGAGGGTCCTCTTGAGACGTGGATGACGACATAGACGACAACGAATTATTACTCGACGACCTCCTGCTGGGGAATGGTTGGAATAGCTCGGGATGGTCACGTTTGATGCCGGTAGCATCAAAACGTCTAGACTGTCGTAGCTGGTGATCTACATAACTGTGCACATGTATCAGAACATGACAAAGACCATTAATGTGTTGCTCACACGATAAGACCACGATTACCATGGCGTGGTTTGAGCATGAGGTAAAGCGCGAGCTCGCGGGTTAACTTGATAAGCCTGTTGTCTCGAGCCTTGGTCACGATGAGGACACTTTGAATATTTGCGCGTATCCGAGCACGACCTGTACGAAATGAGCAGGAAGCACCACGTCGAGCACAGAGCGACTTACCCAGCTGCTTGCTCATTTCTCGAACACCAACGGCAGTCTCCGCAAGTTGCTTCGTCAAACTACCACTGTGGAGATCGTCGTCGTCCTCACTACCAGACAACATATGAGTGGCGCCATCTCTGCATGGAAACTCCATCGGTGGAGAAATCTCTTGGTTGCCATGATGGCGTGGCCGTGGCTGCTGAAGGGACTTGGCTACACCGACGTCGGCGCCAAGGACTTCACTCTCCTTTGCGTGTAACCAATCCTGGAGTGATGCACCCTTGTCGAGGTGGGAGTGCACGAAGCATGGGGATTTCCTGGGCAAATGGGATGAATCCATAAACAAGGGTATCGAGCCGAAACTTGAGGGGGAACTTGAAATGGAGGCTGGTGTGGTGTTGCTTGCAGGTTGATGCGTAATAGGGTCGGCAATCGTCGGCGGTGTGGCGATGGTCTTATTACCAACCAAGTTGGCGGGTGACTCTTGCTCGATTACGATGTCGTGGTCCCAGGTAATGTTCGTTTGCAAACAAGGCAGAGACGGCACGATTGATGGTCTGCTGCCTCGTCTCGACAGCGAGGGCCGAATGACACTTTCGGTTGGTAATAAGTTCATGTCTGTGTCGTGGTCCGCGTTCAAGTTCATTCGGGATTCTATGGTCGGTGAGGTGGGTGGAGTACTGAATATCTCCAAATCAATCTCGGGCGTGGACATGTCTCAGGATGTTTGTTTCCGATAGGTTGATGGGAGCGGCGAGAAGGCCTCCGGGGGCGACCAGAGGCGGATTGGACACCGGCAGTGCTTTTAGCACCATTCCTTGCGTCGGGAGGGTCTCTCAGTTTTATACTCAACTCTCCCGTAAAACTCAGCTTGAAAATAGTCATCCAGGCGACACGAGATATGGATTCTGGAAGTAAGCACTGTGCCATGCCATAAATTGTATCTTGTCAACGATGTGCAGCAACTTGATCGGGCACCGTCTCCAGGCCTTGCGTTTTCTCATCACGACGAACGTGAAGCCCGCTTGGGCAGTTCCACGGCATCTCATGGGTCGCTTCTCACAGCAGAATGACGTTGTATCTTTATGGTCCCGTGCTTCTCACATATGCCAGACAGCGTTAAAGGAGCTATTCTCGTAGGTTATGATTCCATTCCCTGCTGTGACAGGCTTTTCCAGGACGTACTGAACACTGCGGACTAACCGCAGCGCCTTCTTCGATCACAGGCAGGTGGTGACCCGATTACGCTCGATGATCTCATGATCCTACATCGCAGCACGCCCACAGCCCAAAACCCTTGTCAAAGGGTCCGCCCCGCATCTTTTCGTCAAGCATTGATGTACTGACACACAGCGGCGCTGATTTCCCAATCATGCCGAACCTTTATACACACCCCGGCTCTCGGATGCAGTGCGTGTCATCATGGCTTATGCTATGCATATTCCCTGATGCGGCCAAGGAATGGACTCGAAGCTTGCTGTCTTTGCGCCGCCCCGCGGTGTGATTGTCTTCACGCTTGTGGATGTATTACTTCCTGTTCCATGCGGGAAGTGATGCTCAGAAGGTGGGTTGCTAGTGGGTCACCGGCCGTGTATCATGATCATCGCACTTCGATCCAGATACTGTCTAGCCGACACTCCTAGCCGATGAACACTCGCTTTTAATGTGGTTCTTCCTCTCTTGCGGCCATGTGCTATTACGAAACAACTCCCGGAAGAGAAAACTTGATGGTTGTGTGGTGTATATTACAAACGACGTCACATCCTATCGCTTTCGCATTTCCACCGTGCGCCCATTCCCAGGGTCGATTACAGTACCCCTTCCCTACCTCAAAAGAAGTTCGTATCGCGCAATACGAATCTGTCAAGCTCCCTGTAGTCCGATCTGTCCTTTGCGACCGCCCAAAGCCACACATCCAACTCTGGAAGAGTGATATTCTTGATCCACTCCTGACCATCTGACAAGCTATTTTCGTCTAATTGATGTGCATATTCGACGATTTTCTCGCAAGCGTCTACAGCAGCGGCACGCAAAATATATGCCTGGTCCGAAGTGAGGGCAGGTCCTTCTTTTGGTGGTGCCATCCTTGGCTTCGTTCCTGGAGCCACAGCAGTGCCTATCCCTGGCGTGTTCCTGGGAAGCGCGAGGAGCGTGTCAACATTGGCGTCGTTCGCAGCGTCGGGGAATATACTCCGCAACGCAGCATCTTTTGCCCCTGAAAGGTTCAGCACTCCCAGATGAATAAGTAGAGAGGGAAGGACGTTATCTGTAAATATTGGCACTTTTGTGGTGTCTGGTAGCGGGAACGGTGGTGGGGAAGACGACCCAAAGCGCAGAGTCACTCCGTGGATGAGGAAGAGCGCCTTCTTGAAACAATATACAGCTGTTTTCAGACAACTGACATTAAGTACCACTTCTGGGGACCAAGGTGGATAACTGACGTCTTCCGTCCACGACTGCCATGTCTCGAAATGCAGGGAAAGCGCATACGAGCTGCAAAATGCTGTTGATCTTGGCTCATTCAATGTGAGGTATGCAAGGGACCCACGTCTTTGAGAATGTCATCCACAGTCACATCACATCCTCCAGAGCGTTTTGATGTTAGGCTTCGCAGGACAAATGACCCCAAGTCTGGCATTCCTGATCGCTCCAATATTTCTCCCGTCTCATTTAGCGTGGTGCTGATCAACTTGACTAGATCGTATACATGTCCGCCGAGCTCTCCAACAGTTACGCCCGGTAGCGTTTCATGAGATCGTTCCACGTATATCTTGACAGACATGAGTTCTGCGATTTGCTGCGGTGTGATTGTTCTCATGCCCCCGGCGGTGAGCAAATCACTTTGGCCAGTAGCAGAGGACAAGTACATGCCAAACGCAAGCGCTCTTATGTTGTCCCATGCACCGCGACCAGTTTGTTCGTGAAGAGGTACACGATACCCTGAGGCGAAATTAAGGAGACAAAGTACGGAGAGGAAGTTTAACTCGGATAGGACCGAGGGAAATTTGAGTGGGAAATGGAGCCCGTGGTTGCTCGATACACGCTTGAACGTATGGAGGAATGAGGGAGAGAATAATAGACGTTTCACGGTATCATTTGTCACCTGGGATTGGGGGATTGGTAAGACGCTGTGTTCTATGCTACGTCTACGTGGCGGAAAGTAGGCAATGCAAGCAGATGGGTCTCGCGTCGCAGAGGCTGTGGCACCAGCCCCACTGACCACATCATGTTCGCAATCCATAAAATAGAGTTTTGATACGCGCGAAGTAGTCACTCACCCGAATATTTTGAGTTTCCCGAAGCTCTCTGCAGGACTCTCTAATTGCATGAACACAGCTACTCGGAAGAGGTAGCATAGAGTTCTGAGTAGTCATAAGAATTGCAGCAACGCGGACGTCGTGAATGTCTCGGGTGGGTCGGGTCTGCCACTGCGTCCGTTGACGAGGGCGGACAACTGCAAGACAAGATAATCTTATCGCTAGGATTACAACTCGGAAATTTCCGACGTCGCGGGCAAACTGTAACCTTCGGCTATGGTGTGTTGAGTCTAAGGCAGACTGCTTGCTAACCATTTAGTAGTGGCCATGAACTTGTCTCAGTGTTCAAAAAGTGCCAGAATCCTTTTTGCTGGCCGTCGCTTTCATTCGAGTGCTCCATTCGCCAATGAAGGTTAATGTTCTATTCGTAAACATTGAACGCTTCAAGTTGGAGCTAATTTCTCCTTCAGGAATCCGAGGACAGCTCCTCGCTGGAGTGAAGCAGGCTATGAAGGTATGCACGCAGTTCCTCACTTTCTGTTGCATCGTTTTCACTCGTCCTTGCATCTCATGCGCAAGTAGAACAAAGACCAGGTGTCATCCATGACCTTGAGGGTACGCTTGCTCTATGCGATGTCTTGTGGTAATTCAAGCATTCACGTTACCACATACAGTCCGTACTCTCCGAGGTATACAGTTTGGACAAGTCCTCTGGTTCCAAGGTTTCGTCTTCTGTGATTGTTGGTGTCCTGCGCAAAGCGGTTCTTCGGCGTGTTCGTTGTTGCTTGATCTTGTCCGGAGACATTGTTCACACTACTATTTCAGACCGAGTCTGCTTCTCAATTCTTGAAAGGCGAACGACCCGACCTTGCAGAAAAGGAAGCCCGAGAAGCTGAAATCGTAACTGCATACCTACCGCCCATGCTCTCAGAAGCAGAGATAGACAGAGTACTCAAAGAGGTTGTTCCGAGTTCCCCCCGGGACGGCAATCCGAAGCGAGTCCTTGGATTGATATTTAAGTCGTTTTATTCCAGGATTGACAAAGCGAATGTAGATCCAGACTTGGTAAAAAGTAGAGCCGAGGCATTGTTGAATCTCTGAATCCAACAATCACCATTGTATTTATAATATTACCACAGAAGTTTTACATATGCCTCGAACAACTCCGCTGTTCACATCCATGGGGATAATCTCATGAAGACTCTCCGGAGCTTAGAGTAGTCGATGCTTCAGCCTCGGGAAATGCAGTAGTGATTGGCTGAGAACTCCTATCTGCTGAAAGAACAAATCAACTTAGCGATGTATGCTTTTTTGCGAGGTACGACAAACATACACTGAACATCGCTTGTTGTGACATCCGGAGGGGTTTGTGGTGATGCCGTAGACAAAGGTGGGGGGAGAGCGCTTCTCACCCTAACGAGGTCTTCCATACAGTGGGTTATCGTATTTGACACACCTTGCAAGATTCGTATTCGTTCGTCAATCGCTTCTCGTGTGTTTCGATCCAGAAGCGCCAATTGGGCGCCTGTTACGTGATCACTATTCCGAATGTACGACTGTGGACTGGTGGCTTGAGAGTTGGCAGGGGACAAGCTAGAGCGAGCTGCTTGTACGGGAGGAGGTGCGGGCGAGGATGAATGTAAATCAGGTACTGCCGGCCGCAACGGAGCATGCAAACTCTCCGCTGCTTGACGACTATCCAGCGGTATCAAAGACGGAACCTTCCACGTCGACGTGTCATTGGAACTCGAAGCGACAGGTACGGTTTCAGAACGTGACGGGGAGTTAGCGGATGTAGTGGAGTGTCCACCGAAGCGCCTCAACGCTGCTTGAGCCGCGGCTTCAGCTGGTGTTTGTGGAGTATCATGAGATTGTGCCTGCGATGTGGGTACTTGGTTGCCACTTGCACTGGTAGAAGGTTCCTGGGCAGCTGGTGCACCTCTGTGATTTAGCCATCGTCGATCAAAATCCCACGGATGCCAGTCCCGATTGGGACCGGCGAAGCCAGTGAACGACGGTACAGGCTGCGAGGGTTGGGGTGGTTGCACATGAGGTGGATGACCTTGGTATTGGATATTGTACTGAATGACGACACCCGGTGCTGGGCCAGGGACCCAACCCTGAGTACCTGTGTTCTGTGGCCCTTGAGCCTGAGGTTGTTGACCGGCAGCCGCCTGTGGTGGTTGAGCGGCATTGCGCACAAATCTCCCTAGAACTCGAGCAAGGGCGTCATTTTCTGGTTGTTGTTGAACGCCAGCCTGGTGAAATCCAAATAGGTTTGGAGGTTGGCGAGCTCCAACCTGCGGTTGTGGTCGCGCAGCTTGTGGTTGGCGTTGCGGATTCTGTGGGAGATTGTCAAGGACACTTTGTCGGCTACAAAACACCGAATTAACATTGGCTGGCGCAACAGCAACGTATCACACGAGGGCTTACCATGTTGGGCAGCTTTGTTGGCGCTCAAGCCACGAACGCAAGCAATAGAAGTGAAAGATGTGTCCACAAGGTAGCTTTTTCGGGGACATATTTGGTCCATCGGGAGAAGGTTGTGCCTCTGGTTGAGCGCCTCCGGGTCTTCCTTGATAATACATCTCCTCACGGCAAATGATGCAGGTACGATCCGTCATGGCTGACATCTCTTGCTCAGTTGCATCTGGATATCGTTCATCCATATTGCGGGTAGCTGCGCGGTATCGGATCAATGCGCGAAGCCTCGTAACAAACGAGCGTCCGGTGAGGTATACGTCCCTGATAATGTTTAATGGCAAGCCGTACAGAGCCACGATAAATAAGAAGAACAGAAGATATGTTATAAGCTTGAAGAAATCTGAGTCGATCAACCAGAAGTTAAGAAAGGGGCGTGCAGCACAAAGGTTGACATACCAGTCACTAGCTCAACGTAAAAGATCCACATGCTCTTGTTCTGCCAGGGAGGGGCATTCTCTCCACCTCTCTGTTGTGCGCGGCGAAGATCAATGACACAGATCAGATACTTAGCTATAACGTTCATAGCACTAGCCATGAGGATAGCATACTGTTGGATTCATCAATAGGAAATTCGTTGCAGGGTTGTGTATACCTACTTCATTCGCAAACATCATCATGCCACCAACGCCGTTCTTGGTTGTGCTGTCGACGGCGAATGCAAACATGAATAAATCAATGAACCAAAGGATAGTTAACAAGGTGGTCATCCGGATATGAAATAATATTGGTGGTCCAGGATATGGGCGCTGATCCATCTGTCACAAAGTAGTAGTCTGGGAATGGATGCAAATGACAATGAAGCAAACAACGCACCCATTCGATGCGGTCGGAAGCTAGCCAGTGGAAAGATTTGACGAAAAGCAAGAAGCCGAACATAAGAAGGAACGGGATGTCGAAGTCATCTCGGAAAATAGTGAACGCGAGGAGTGACTCAGTCACGAAGAACCAGAGACGATCATAAAGTCGCTGAATGGATTATTAGACACATCAAATCAATTGGTTGGATGACGTGGTGACCCACCTCAATTTCCTGAGGGCGGAGGGAACCAAAGAATATACGCTTGGCGCATTGAGCACATAGCAGTGCAACCAAGAGCCCGAAATTGGCGAGAATCTGGCAGGGGGTAAGATGGAAGGAATGTCGTATATTGAAGATGAAGACCGACCAATACACTCCGATTGCTCTTGGAAAGGTGGATAGCAAGAGAGTAGAAATTGCTATGGCTCCTGAGGGCGCTAGCGATGGTGGCAGAGACAGCAATGGAGGATAATGTGGCATAGAGGAGAACCTTGTGCGAGCTCAGAGAAGCAAAGAACCTATTCTCTCTTGCCCGGAGCGCATCATTCCATGGCATGGCGAACGAGGAGCCTTGTTGTTGATAATGAATGTCGAAGCTGCCCCTCAACTCTCCGCCAACAGTTTCAAGTATAGGTGGTGTCAACGTGTTGATTGATTGTTGTCGCAATTCTCACGCTTATATACGTGGAGCGTTTCCTCAAGACCGTCACATTAATGCGGTTAGCAAGATTGTAGACTGGCAGGTTGAACGTTGGACAAAACGGAACCCTGGCCCGCTCTAGAGCAATCTGGTCGCAACGGGTCTAAATGTTGTAGGTAACGCTCAATACTTCAAGTTTAGTACGTCTTTCCTGTTTCGTACAACATTTAGATCAGTCTTAAACATTGATCCTCTCCGTTGAACGTTGTGAGGGTGGGCCTGAAGTACCTCAGATTCCGTTCCGTCCAACATTTAGACCAGTCTCAAATAATGGTAACCTCGTTGTGGGAGAGTCCACATCTCCTTGGACATGCTATGTCATACCTGGTAACCTTTCTCAGCGTGGACTCGTTAAAAAAAACCCCCGTTTAGATTTCTCCATCAGAACCTCGTCATGCGTGTTATCCACGTATGTACTTCCACATGCCTCCGACAAGCGCCGCGTGACCCTGGCTTGATGCACATGCATGATGGAATTTGACTATAAAGCCTCTCTTACTGCTCGGGCACCCAGTTGTCTTTTATCGCCAGCACCCGAACGTTTTTCAGACCTGTCGCATTGACGCTACCAGCGCCGATAAAATGTCGGAGCTACGCCGACGGAACATTGGAGACACCATACCCACTCCAAAGACCACCCAAACTAACAGTGATGTGATGCAAAGCAGCCTCTCGAGTGTTTCCGTCGCTCTTAAGACTGTCCTCATCTTCTTGTCTCTTGCAATGTCTGGATTTTTCTGGTTTTACACACAGATACTACCGGCTTCCGCCAATTGTCACGCCATTTGCTCGCGCTCTGGCGCAAGGATATATACTGTCGATGATGCCAATCCCACTATTCAGTGTTTCGTCGTTCAAGATGAGTTCATCGTCGACACTGGCTCTCTAGGTGCTCTCTCGCCCAGTGATTTCCATGTCTGGACGAACTCATGCTATACCAGACGATATCTCGGTTCGTTGGTATGCTGCCAATAACTCTGGATCGACGCTCCGGATTCGATACATCGACGACCAGTCGATCGTGGTACCTGGACTGAGTGGTCAGTCCGGTGCCACTCTAGACAACACATAAAGTAAAAATGCTGTGTAGACTCTCATGCACACATATTGGAGTATGGTGCCAATCAACAACTTCCCTTGGAAGGTGGCAAGTCCATCAATGGCAAGTGTTTTTGTCGAGCGGTAATTCCACCCATCAACCTTTTCTTCGCAGAAACTATTGCGCTTGTCAGAGACTATATCATGGTACATCAGGATGTTTACCATAATACATCCAAGTTCATAGAAGGTTGGGGATGGGACCACACTTCCTGGCCGGTGGAAGAGTGGCCTACTGCGGTATGTATCATTAGTTGTCCATGGTGTCCACGTCTGTAAATTGAATCCCGTGGTCCGAAAAGGATGCTCTCGATGAGGATCCGGTCATCCGTGGGAGGCCGGTAGTGCTCCAAAGCAAGGATGGTCATGCATTGTGGGTATCCAAGATGGTGCTTCAATGGAGTGGTCCATTACCAGGAGATGTGGAAGGAGGCGTCGTGGTTCGCGATGCACTTGGAAACCCCACTGGTTCGAATCCGCTAACAATCTGTGTGATCCCTAGTCTCACATTTTACAAGGTGTATTGCTCGACAACGCACAGCAGTTGGTGAAGAGACCTATCCCGACAGAAGATGACCTTCGCAGACGCTTCGCAATAACTGCGAAGGACGCCTTGTCCTTGGGTTTGACGTCTATACATGACGCTGGTTTCCAACCTGTATCACTCGAGCTTTTCAAGAGGTAAGATTACCGTACGATTTAACAGCTGGAGGCTCAACTCGCAATTAAAAGACTGGCAGCTGAAGGTTTACTCCCCGTAAGTACGAGATCAGCTTTTCCTTCATCTTATCGTCAGTTTCCACTCAGATCCGAATCTACGGAATGCGTTTTTTCGACGAGGTCGGCCCCTACTGGGGAAATATTTCAAACCCTATCATTAATGCGGGGAATGGCCACCTGAACGTTAGAAGCGTTAAAATCTTCGCGGATGGTAAGAAGACAGTTTTATGTACCAAATACATCTATTTATATCACTTGGTTGTGTAGGTGCTTTGCGGTCTGGTGGGGCAGCAGTGAGTAACCCATACAGGAACGCCTACAAGGCATATTCTAACAACAGTTGAACGTTGAATTGCAGCTGTTTGAACCTTATCATGACAATTCTAGAACGAAGGGATTTATGCGTTTGGATGAGGAAGTATTGCATGAAGTCGTCCCTCGGTTTCTGAAAGATGGGTGGCAAGTTGTGAGTCTTTTCTCAAACTTGACGTGTCTACCTCACAACCTTTTCATTCAGAATATTCACGCTATTGGCGACTATGCAAATAGTATAGTCCTGGATGCCTTCGAGGCTGCTCTCAGGGATGTCAATGTTACAACACTGAGACCTCGCCTCGAGCATGCTCAGATACTAAGAGAGGAAGACATGATCCGTGTAGGCAGGCTAGGTGGTGCGTCAGCATTGTCTTGACTCTAGCTCAAGCACGTCTAAAAAGCTTTTTGGCATTGTAGTAATCGCAAGCGTGCAACCTACTCATGCGTACGTCACTTCCTCTCTTCCCTGCTCCCCGTAACATGCCTTGACCCATTTCTTGTACAGCGTCAGCGACATGTGGTACGCTGAAGACCGTCTCGTGCGTATAAAACGTGGGCGTTGTCTAGCTTTCTTATTTACTGCATCTACTACAGGGACCTGAGCGAGTGAAAGGTCTGTATGCCTTCCGCTCTCTTCTAGATCATGGTGCCCGGCTTGCCCTTGGCTCTGACTTTCCAGTGGAGGACATGAACCCTCTCTCTGGTTTCTATGCAGCTATAACGAGGTTATCTCCTGACGGTGTTTCTCCCAAAGGGCCCTCCGGTTGGTAAGTGGCTATACTAAATGGGAAATGCGCAAATGTGAGGCCTAACCGGCGCTTAGGTTCCCCGAGCAATGTCTGACTCGCATACAAGCTCTACGAGGTATGTTTATGTTGGCCCCTGCCTACAGCTATGACGTCTTACGGCTGGAGCTAATAGGTATGACTATCGATCCCGCCTACGCCTCCTTCACGGAGGGCATACTCGGATCAATCACCCCCGGAAAGCGTGCAGACTTTGTTGTTCTCTCCCAAGATATCATGACAGTTCCGACGGACCAGATCCTTAAAACGCGAGTACAGGCGACTTTCATCGACGGAGAACTCATGTATGGCGGTCTGTGAGGATAAGTCCTGCGTTTATTTATAGGCAATTACTGCATTGCCAGAAAATAGGGTCAGCTGGCTGTGACCATGGTCACTTCTGACAATCGGAGAGCTCGTGCATGTGATGGCATCGATGCTCCTTACAATGTAATTAAGTTACCTCCAATTTGCCTCCAATTCCTTGTTCCATTCCGATGTCTATAACTACTTCGGCAACGCCCGCGTTTGGTGCCACAGACGCGTCAAATAGATAAATTAATTTCTGGGATTTGTTGTGACGCGTCCTTGGTTCTGACTTGGGATCAAGACCCCAGAAACGGGTGGTAGACGCGTATTTTTCATTCCACGACCTCGATGCCCTCGTTTCAGTCTCCTGCTGTGGGGGAGAAGCGAAAGCAACCAGTGGATCAAACCAGTCGGAAGAGACTCGCACTCGAAAGTCCCAGTGGTCGCAGTGCAGCTGAGCGTGCTAGTGGAAGCTTCAAGGAAGGATACTGGATGATACAATGGTATGTTCATTTCCGTCATCATTAATAATGGTCCATACACGTCTGCTTGATCCCTGGTTGACAGGCGGATGCCTCAGCACAAGAAACACAAGACATGGGATGGTGACGCAGTTCTCGTGTTGAATGGTGCAAAAGGGACTATGTATGATTTAGAGGGCAAATTGTATGCGGTCTCTTTTTATCGTTACAACACTCGACTGAATTTGCCTTCTCGCAGCATTGGCGCTGGCTCTCTCAACGCTCCTGGAGCAGAGGAAGGCGGAGAGTATGAATTCGGTGGAAAAGAGGTTGGGATTGATCATTCCATCTCAAGGGCGGACTACTTGTCTGGGAAATGTTTCGGTCGTGGCTCCAAGGTGACCTCAACCACCACCGCCCCTTCCACGTCAACTATTCAAAAGCAATTTGTTCCGCTGAAACCTTCGAATCTTGCCACTCCATATAAGACACCCATGAGGAAGGTTGTAGACCTCCAGACTGTCAATTTGCTCTCTGGTCAGTCCAGTACTACCGCGCAGGAGCCTCGAGGATCAAAGTCATGTTGGACGGCAAATTGGTACGCATATAACACATTTGGATGATCACATCGGCAACAGCGATCTAGGCGCCGGCCCCAAGCCAGAAAACACAAGACATGGGATGGCGATGCATTTGTCAAGCAGCTCGGAAATCAGTTGACTGTGATTTCTGAGAAGGGTAAAATGTTCGGATCTTACTTCCCACTGCTTCCCACACTAAAGGCATACCCGCAATTACAGAATTGGACGTAAAGACTGGGACGGTCTCCCACTTCAGAATGGGTATCGATTTTACGCCGGAAAAAAGGAGATCTCGCTAGATTCACCTATCTCGCCTTCGCAAATGCCATCAGTTACTGGTGTCGAAGAGGAAACAAGTGATGTTGACGATGTTAGTTGGGACAGATCGCCGCCAACCCCTACAGCCACCCTACAACAGGATCGTTTGTCGAAGGAGAACATTCCCCAGGCGATAGTCCCCAAAACCTTTGTTCCACCCACTTCTTTCTACGGCCAACTTCCTAAGAAACGGCTGAATGGTCCTTTGTGAGTATTTTGCACTGTGAAAAAACTTTCGTCAACCCTGATTTTAGGCACGATCCGGATGCCGACGGTGCGGTGGTCATGAAGGCGCCAACTAAAGAGCACGCAGAAAGGCTCAACAAAAAGTACTGTGATCCACTTAATACTTTCGTCAGAGCTAATACATGTATACTAGAAGCCTACCTATCGTTCCAGTCGTCCTTGATCCTATCGTTGCAAAACACTTACGGCCTCACCAGATTGAAGGTTGCCCTTTTTCAGACAAGGGGGTAATAATGATACTGATTTTCAGGTGTCTGCTTCTTGTACGAGTGTGTCATGGGTCTACGGAAGCACGAAGGTCAGGGTTGCATCCTTGCAGATGAGATGTCAGTTGTGTTGCGTTGTAGCTCCTGAGAAATGTTGACTTTTGTGACATCTAGGGGTCTCGGGAAGACGTTGCAGGCATGTATCGTGTCCTTCTCAGCTCTTCGTGACTGATTAGAGATAGACTATCGCACTAGTTTGGACGCTCCTCAGTAAGGCGGCACCTGTATCACTCTAAGGTGTCTGACGATAGCACAGAACAAAACCCTTATGGCGGTGGAGTGGGCGTCATCGGAAAGGCATTGATTGTTTGCCCAGTGTCACTCGTTAACGTGAGCTTGGGCAATGGAAGCTAGCAACACAGACTGAGTTCAGTTTCAGAATTGGCGCGCCGAGTTCCGAAAGTGGTGAGTCTGAGGTAGGCAAGACTGCTCCTAGATAACTACCTTTGCAAGCTAGGTTGGGTCGTGACCGCGTCGGTGTTTTAGCCGGGGACAAAGATAAATCCCAAATCAAGCAATTCTTGAACTCGTATGCAAAGTATGCCTTGAGGGTTCCTTGGATTCTCATGTGTGTCGTTTCCTAGCCGAGTTCATCAGGTTCTTGTAATCGGTTACGAGAAATTGAGGACTGTCATGTGAGTGGCAAACAACTCCCTGGTATGCTCATTTATTAAGCCCTTCTGTAGAAATGACCTCACGTATTGCAAGTGAGTGAAAAAGTCGCTTTCCTGCGGTCGGATACCTAAAATTTCGACGATCAGTCCTCCAATTGGCCTAATAATTTGCGATGAAGGTTTGTGAAATTACTACTCACAGATCTTTTTTTTTTTCAATATCCCGAAACCCAACAGGACATAGGTTAAAGTCTGCTAATAACAAGACATCTATGATGTTCAAGGCACTTCGTACGCCTAGGAGAATAATCCTCTCCGGGACGCCTATCCAGAATGACTTGAGCGAGTTTCATGCAATGGTAAGTCCCTTCTGGCAAGGCACTTGTTTTTACTGCATGAGTAAAGGCGTAATTTATAGGCCGACTTCTGTAACGCTGGTCTGCTTGGTAGCTATTGCGTTTTAGGCACACTGCCGGGTTGATTGACCCCAATCTAGATGACTACAATACATTTCGACGGGTGTACGAGGTTCCTATTCTGAAGAGCAGGGCGCCTGATCGTACTGCGAAGGAACTGGAGGTCGGAGAAGCGCGGTCGGCTCAGGTATGTTCACTGCAGTGTAGTCTTCCGACCGGTTTTACGTGACATACTAGCTGTCCGCTATCGCAAAGAGCTTCGTGCTGCGGCGTGAGGCAACAATTTTGAAGAACTATTTGCCACCCAAACGTTAGTCCCCGCAATCGCATATTACCATCGTGTTAAAAAACATTGCAGATGAATATGTCGTGTTTGTGACTCCATCGAAGTTGCAGCTCTCCATGTTTGCCATAATCCTGAAGCCAGAGAAGCTGGAAACCTTGATTGAGGGGTCAACTGCCGAGTCTCTCGCGCTGATCGGAACGCTGACAAAAGTCAGCAATAGCCCGGTCCTGCTGAAAGCTCAACTTGATAAAGCCAGAATTTCCAAAGGGGAGCACAAGATACGTTCAGGCATCACGGAAGCGGTGAAACTTCTTCCAGAGCGAGCCCAGATAGAAGACTTTTCTCTCAGTGGTAAGTGTATCTCGACTTGCACGATACGAGATGATGACACACGCATTAAAGGCAAACTGACCGCGCTAGCGAGCCTTCTTAAAACACTTCGACAGGTATGCCAAATTGAATGATGTATGTTTAACTGGAAGTTAAATAACAAGCAGCACACGGAAGAGAAATGTATTTTGGTGTCTCACTATACATCTACTCTCAATATTCTCGAAGCTTTCTGCAAGAAGCAATCTTACACCTACTTGCGTTTAGACGGGTGCGTGCGAAGCCAGTTCTGGTTGAAGACCTCCGACACGTAATTCTAGACAAACACCGGCCGCAAAAAGACAAGAATATGTCAATGTCTTCAACAAGTCTTCTCAACAGAGCCACTGTCTGTTTCTTTTGCCAATAATCGATAATGTCTCCTGACATATTCCATAGTTTTGTTCCTGCTGAGTTCCAAGGCGGGTGGTGTTGGACTTAATCTTATCGGCGCCTCACGCCTGTGCCTCATCGACTCCGATTGGAATCCAAGGTGTGTTGGTTCTTAACTTTTAGGCCATATTTCATATTTGCTCCCCAGCCACGACCTACAATCAATGGCACGAATACATCGGTCTGTTGGCTCGAGCCTTGCTTCTCGGTTCGATACTCATTCCACAATACAGCGATGGCCAAAAAC
The DNA here is from genome assembly GCA_038092875.1 of Lanmaoa pseudosensibilis. NCBI lineage: Eukaryota > Fungi > Basidiomycota > Agaricomycetes > Boletales > Boletaceae > Lanmaoa > Lanmaoa pseudosensibilis. The sequence goes on along the minus strand of JBBPRF010000071.1, from coordinate 20,990 downwards.
GGCCAGTGTTCATATACCGATTCTTGACAGCCGGGACCATCGATGGCGAGTATATGCAGTGTTCCCTGGCTTGGGTCTCACACAGTCCACTGTACAGAGAAAATCTTCCAACGACAGGTTACTAAGATCGGGTTGAGCAATTGTTAGTGGCATCATCCATCTAATTGTGTGCTTACTGATTCTGTTGTCCCTCTAGCCCTTATGGGAAATGTAAGACAGTAACTCTTGACTTCGGACATACTCATTTTTCACTCAGGAAACTGCCGGATCCAAAGCGGATTCATTCACCCGGAGAGATGTGGGTGATCTTCCGACGAATTTGAATGACAAATTCAATTCAGATTTAGCTTCGCGACATCTTCCGCATTCAACCCGACACACCTTGCAATACCCACGACCTCTTGGGTTGTGAATGTGGTGGTCGAGGACTGCCAGGTGTTCATAATATAGATACGAGCATCAAACTGGAGGAAGTAACTGCTGAGAGGGATGACGACTGTCCCGAACAAGGATTTATCAGCGCATCTCAGCTCGACCCAGTCCGATTCGACAAGGCAGTGATGGCGGTGACTAAGTTCCATTGTAACTGAGAAATATCGTACTGACTTTGCCGTCAGGAACTTCGAAAGAAGAGGGTCGAGCTTGCTGCGCTTGGAGAGTGGACTCACATCAACTGTCTGCGACACCACACTCAGTATGACGTTCACGATGATATCCTGCGGCGACTCCTTTACTTCGCGGATGACGACGACATGGGCCAGGCCGAGCCAGCTAAGCCACAGTCTAGACTGGATTCGTTATTGACCTCTGTTGACCTGGAGAACATCGTTGCAATGGAGCAGCCCTCGCCATCCGTACGGGACGTCCCAGGGGGGACCATCTCCTTTTTGTTTGAAAAGATCTCGACGAGCAGTCTGGACGATGTTGGCGACAGGACCAGTCAATTAGCTTGAGGCAGTAACTCTTTACTTCCAGTTCACGTTAATTCTTGTCGATTTCATTAGAACTCGGACGTATACCTCTCTGATTGCTTCTACTAACTTCATAGGTATTACATGGATGGATGTCCAGTTATACACATTATTACTGATAGACGTCATATATGTGTGCTTCGGCGGCCGCGCAGCAGTGTGAAGACATGTGGTCGCAGTGGTCTGACGAGGTCCATGTCTTCGTCAACTGCACTGATCTTCACTAGAAGTGCGGCTATCTCTTCCTCTCTAAGCCCGTATTCGCGAAGTTTTTGCGCCCTGACTTTGAAAGAGTCCAAGCGGGGTTGGAAGCCCACGAAGTCCAACAACTTCTGGAACAACTCCGTTAGCCAGCTAATCCTCTCCTGCGTGAAGCCTGCTCCACAACCATGGGCAATTAGAAGGTCGTGGACCGCCTGCCGAGAGGAATGATATCGGTCACCGAACTGTCGTTTTGTGGTGATACAAGCGTGACCGACAACGCGGATGCCACACTCTATGAAGTGAGGACAATTCTCGTGCCACCAATCCTCCATGTTTTCTTCATTCTCGAGATGAGTTATGACGATGGCAATGGGGACTTTCTTGTGGCAGAGGAAGTCGTGGAAGAGCAGGTAATTTTGTTGCATATTGGCGGTGATCCTACCCCTTCGTATACAGAACACCAGCAAGTTGATGCCCCCAGTGTCTGACAAGTACCTAACAAGACGATACGCCTTGTTGATAGCGCCGATCAAGCAATCTGGGTCCCTGAGCGAGTGAGGTTCGTTCAAGCCGACGGTGTCGAATATGCGAAAGTCCCGCCCTTGGATTGTGACGTCGTAAGGTCTAGCGTCCAAGGTGCAGCTTGAGGCGCCAGATGAAATCCTTGCTACATCATGATCTAAACCCAGGATGAGGTTGACAAGCGAGCTTTTGCCAGCTCCCATTTCTCCAAAGAGCACAATGTTGGATCGGCGCTGAATCGGCAAAGGCTCGCTAGTCAGCGGCATGGATAGGGTCTAAGAGACGACACAGGGGCACATTTAGTCTCGGTCGCCACAGCGTTGGAGATGGAATCTGACCTTACTCTCCTTCAACAGTGGATCTTCATCGGGGTACACACCCGCAACGGGAGCAGTGGCGACCCTTATCATGGTCGTTTCTACTGAGACGAAGGGTGCAACACGAACACGAAGTCGGAAATGGGCCCAGAAGGCAAAGGAAAAAGTATCGGAGAAGGGAGGGCTACAGCGAGGTGGGGAATGAGTCGGGCGTACAATCTGGATGATATGTCTCGCCTGGTCACGAAGACAGCGCGGGTAAGGAATACTTGTGGTGCTGCTGAGATCGATCGATTTCACCGCATCTTCGCTTGTGGATTACGGGGAAATTGGCTATTTCTCCCACAACGCCTCGTTGAGGTCAGGAGGTCCGGGTATACCGATTTGAGGTATAAATTTACGCCGGCTCGTCAGTATTCGAAATAGACAGATCTGACATGCGTTCGCATCACGGGCGTGACTTTGAAGGCTCGACGCCTGTCAGTTATCGTGTCCTCAGCGGTACGCTGTACACAACGGAGACGGAAAGGTGTGTGTTGCGTGAGGAAATTTGAGATAGTGAACACGGGAATCAAGACTTGGGGTGCGCATAACTTACATGGGTTTACTGGATTGTACATCGTGATACCTTCCGCTGGCTTTCCTCCCAATCACCCTGTTCTACCCTACGGACCACGACTTCTGCATCATCCCTGCTCATCCCACAACGTGACACCAACATGCGTACCATTTGCTTCCTGCTATGGATGTGCTGAGTGTAGACCAATCGCCTGAGATAGATTGAGAAGTTGGTGAACCAAGTTCGAGTGTCGATGGCGTAAGCATGTTGCGTAGCACACTTGGCAAGAAGATCCGAGATTATTGTCTTGGATTCTTCGTATTTGTCTGCATACATGTTTCCATAACCCGGCGTACAGGTGACGCACGCATGCGCTATGACGTTGATGCCGAATCTGGTGAACTCATGTGAGTTCCGTTGCCACCAGTGCTCCATTGGCGTCTCCGACTCTAAGTTCGTGATGACGAGTGCGATAGGGACCAGGCGATGACAGAGGAATTCGTGGAACAGTCTGTAGTTGTGTTGGGTAGTTGCGGTGATTCTGCCACCCCGAACGCAGAACACGAGCAGGTGAATACCGCCGGCATTGTTCAAGGCAGTTATCAACCGGTGAGCTTTCTCGATCGCGGTGAGATAATTCTCGGCTCCTAGTTGAGGCTCGTTTAAGCCCACGGTATCATAGATACGAAGATGATATTCGCCGACATTGGTTTCGTATAGGGTGGAGTCCAGGGTACACCCGTCGGTGCCATAAGATGTCGCAGCGACCTTCTGACCCATGATGAGGTTAACGAGCGAGCTTTTTCCTGAACCAGTTTCTCCGAATATAACGATGTTTTGAGCGACACCGCGTGAAGGCATGGAGTGCTGTGCATATGTTCGTCAGTTCAGAAATCCCGTGCAAATGCTCCAAACTTGCAAAATACCTGGGTCCTGTTTGCGAGGGGACAAGAACTGTATCGGGCACTTTGGAGTTAGGAACCCGCTGGAGACGTTCTCAATGTTGAATCAATTGGGAAGCTTGAAGCTTCGCAAGGCATTACCTTCGCTGCCCAGTATGGGTTGCCGACCAGCATGAGTACTCCTCGTGTGTGACACTGGACTGGCCCAGGGTCAAGGGATTGGAGCGACGCTCGTATTATGGGCGCGTTGAAGCCAGGAGGGTGATCAATTTGCTGTGTTCATTTATCGATCGAGCCACTGTGAGGAAAATGAGCGGCTCCGGTGACAGGTCAGAGTCGGACGCCGTTGAATTTGGAACATGCATGCTCTTCGGCACAGCTGCCTCGATGGAGTCGCGTTCGCCATGTGTTGGCCTCGTTGGACTGTACTGGCTCAGGGATTATTGGCACCCGGTGGACTTGCACTTACCATCCCGGAATACAACTTTGTTGCAACTAGATGGCTGCGAGCATGGACGGGCTTGGCGAACAGTGTCTTCCTGCACCAAATGATGAGGCATCCCTACCAGTAAGTGGTTATATGCAGTACAATTCTCGACGGGCATGTTATTTACCAATATCCAAGGACGTCATTCAACTTCATGGCCAACCCGGTAGTTCAGAACTACAAGAACCACAGGTTGTAGACCTTAGGCACTCTATGAATTGCCAGTTGTTGACATTTTACAGGACATTCGACGGCGCCTCGACAAACTAACCATCCCGGTGACTTCTGTCTGTATCTCTGGATCCTCGAGCTCGTGTGCGCAGAGTGCCTTCGAGTCACGTTTCCCCCCATTCTCTGCTTTCATGCAAGACTCAGATGTAAGTGCTACATGCCTCGACGGTTGCTTAGCTGACTTGTTGACAAAAACAAAGCGCGCATTGCTTCGAGCTCGAAATGTTGTTGTGTTTGGCGAAAGCGGCGTTGGAAAGTCGTCAGTCATCAACATGATCGCAGGGAAGGATATCACCCAGACTTCAAATAACGCTGCCGGGTGCACGTTTCGGTATCAATGCCACCAGGTCGTCCTCGATGGTCTCAGTGTGAATCTCTGGGACACCGTCGGGCTGGACGAAGGCACTGAAGGCACGATGCCGGCCGGACAAGCCGAGAGCAGCCTCAAAGCTTTCCTCCGCCAGATAACTCGGCGGAACGGCATCGATCTACTTCTGTACTGCGTCCGCGGTACCAGGGTCAGACAAGCGCTGCTTCGGAACTACAATGTCTTCTACGCCGCAATATGTCGCAAGAAAGTTCCAGTGGCTTTGGTCGTTACTGGGCTGGAGAACTATGAAGGAGACATGGAGGCGTGGTGGACCGAACATGAAAAAGATTTCATCAGACATGGCATGCGGTTCGATGCCCATGCATGCGTCACCACGATACATAGTGACCATCCCGCCATTCAAAACCGGCTGAAGCAGTCTCACGACGTGCTGCGCAATCTTGTGCGAGCGAAGTTCGACGTCGTAACCTGGAGAGCGGACGAAGACTCGTTGATTTCCGCCTCCTTACCTGATGTTCGTGCTCTACTCCGCTCAGCGGAGACAAGGATGCCCCCCCTAATCATGATCTGTGATGCCACGGAGCAGGCTAATAGGGCTCATCTCTTCCCAACCGTGACAGAATGCCGAGAAACCTGCATCAGCGACCAAAAATATAAATGTCTCCATGTTGATCCCCAGCAGGTACTTCTTGGGCATTCAAAACGTTGCGCAGAGACAATGCAGCGGCCGGATCTTCTTATCTTTTACGCTGATGCAGATTCTGAACCGGCCCGGACGTGGACCGTTCTTGAGAAGTTTCACGTATCATGTGGTGGAAAGACGTGTCCGATCATCGTCGTTTTCGGGGGACTCGATAACCACGAGGCTGCGGTTAGGATGTGGAGATTCTTGTCGTCCCTGCACAGTGGGAAAATAATTGCCAATCCGACCTACTATCCTCATCTTGATAGTCCAACGGAGGTGGTAGAAAGAGCTGACGAAGCCTTGGCCGCGCTCATCGAGGAGAAGTGTTTGATAAAATTTGAGGAAAAAATATCGAAATTCCAAAAGTTCTGTAGGCATAGCAAGTTTTTCTTTACTGGACGTCTCTAGTACTTGGGCTTTTTGTAGACATGGGTACCAGTCAACGGGGACAACTTCGTGGATAATCTCTCCTTATTGTCTAGCCAGTCCAAATGGATAAACCTGACATCGTTCCCCTGCAGCCATGGTCAACCAATAGTCGACCAATTTTTTGGAGGTCACGAGAAATTTCCTTATGGCAGGTACAACATGTTTTCCTCAGAGGTAATCTGTATTAGTTTCCGTAGACGTCAGTCCCTGCAGGCAGGAGATATTCACCTTTTTCCATCGAGAAATCGACACTCAGGCGATGGATAGACAGAACCACACCAACCAAGAGGTGTCTTCAAAACTGTGAGACGGGCCATCCCTTCAGACTGAAAGACTCTCAACTACCACACGCTCATAAGAAAACGCCACCCATGGGCCCTGTAATCCTTCCTCGCACGCACTCTGAGATTGAGGGGGGTCGGGCAGGAAGCAATTGACAGTTTCACATATTGGCACTAACTCACACAGTGGATCGTAGTAAACTATAGGGGAAATTTGACGCTACCATGATACCATCACCTGCCGTATTGGACAATGAAACGGTCAAGTTCGGTCATGTACCACTGCTTGTCCCGCTGAATAACTTGCCTCAGCCAGCATTGCGTTGCGGATGGAAAATGCGGTCCAGAAAGACAAACAACAACACGTAGAGGCATGAGCACTGGACTTCGCATATCATCATAGCTTGGAGCGGATAAGTAGATTGCCGCAAGAGCCATTTCAACCTAAGAAAGACCCAAGTTCAGCGCTCGGTCTTACATTTCGGATCAGATCGACCAAAGGACGGTGCAAATATGTGTCGGATGATGGAGGTTGTCATCTCGTGCTTGATTGTCACAAGTAGACAGCATTCCAAGACTTTGCGGCGGCAGTGGTGGATGTCGGGCTCCTTCGGCATGCTTTCACCCGTTAATTGTGAAATTAACGCCGCAACATATCATGTCAATGTCATGTCAGAACAGAATGAATGATACGTAACTTCTGGAGCCCTCATGTCAAACTTGAAATTTAAAGTTGCTAACGAACCCGAAAGCTCGCACTAGCCACTGTAGGGATGATGCACCTGTAGGGCTCGAAGTATGATGCATTTTGCGATGCTGCATAACCAGAACAGTTTCGCGGCAAAGGGGCCATCGCCACGCGTCCTATGACACACAAAAGCGCAGGACTCTGGAATCTGGAATCGGTGGATATAAGTAAATGTCTATGGTGCAAATCACTTAGTTGGCCACCGCTACTCGTGTGCGGTTGGGATGAGAACGCAACAGACTCTACATAACCCTAAGACCCGATGGTCGAAGGGTAGAGTAAATAGTAGTAGGCGTGTCAATATACACAAGCAGGAAGAGTGGTTCCTACCTTTAAGACTGACAAATTAATTGTCGATTCTGCCAGTGGTGCTGCCCATGGGCATACTAGCGATGGAGTTTAGTGGTACCTCGAAAGTTGGAACATTCTCGTCGTCACTGTCAGGAAAGAATAGTCGTTTTCCACGGAATTTTTGATACGAGACCGAAACAACTTCCGGTAGGGTAGATCCTGGAAGGTCCACAACGGCGTCTTCCTAATGCTGGACATTTTCTGCAGGTAACCTAGATGCATCCAAATCATCCGAATCCGCGAAGAATAAGGCACTGTCGCTCATATCAGGATCCGTGTACCTCTCGAAAGGGAGATTGTTAAAAGGGTGAAATTTTTGGTGGTGGGTCACGGTGCGCGTCGCAGTGATTAAGAGTCACGGAACCGCGCTGTTTTTGTTTGTTAGGTTCTAAGGCTCTTGAACAACATATACAAACAACAATCGGTCAATCGATGATGGCATTGAATCGGGATCGAACTCAAAGTGAAAGTCGAATTTACATACAGTACACAACGTTGGTGAGAATATGGTCAAGATTAGAAACCGTAATTGATAACCTGCCTCGGTCCAGAGGACATAGATGAAACTTGCTTCTTCTTGCTACCTGGACGGTGACCACGCCCCGGGCATGGGACCACTCTCGTACTTCTTCCTCCCCTCTAGTACCCCATCGATACGAGGCTGAGCATTGACGTTGCCTGGCTGGCTCGGCGGGGCATAGTATTTCGCCACGCTCGCACCCAAAAAATGATCTTCACCGCTCCCATACTTCTTTGGCTGGCGGCCATCCTTCCCCTCCACCCCATCGATACGAGGCTCAGGCTCGACAACGCATAGCGGGTTTGGCTGGGAATTGTCTTTCGGCGCGTTCTTCTTCCCAGCCTCAAGCCCCTTCATCCCATCAAAAGGAGGCTCAGGCTTGGCAGCGCGTGGCGGGGATGGCGGGGATGGGGAATTGTCTTTCGCCGCGTTCTTCCTCACAGCTTCAGCCTCGTCGACCCCCTTTATCCCATCGATAGGAGGCTCAGACTGGGTAGCGCGTAGCGGGTTTGGCGGGGGCTTGTCTTTCGGCGCGTTCCTCTTCGCAGCCTCAGCCTCATCAATCCCCTTCACCCCACCAATATGAGGCTTAGACTTGACATCGCGTAGCGGGTTTGGCGGGGAATTATCTTTCGCCGCGTTCTTCTTCGCAGTTTCAGTCTTCGCAGTTTCAGTCTCGTCAATCCCCTTCATCCCATCAATAGGAGGCTCAGGCTTAGCAGCGCGTGGCGGGGGAGGGGAATTGTCTTTCGCCGCGTTCTTCCTCGCAGCCTCAGCTTCGTCAACCACCTTCATCCCATCAATAGGAGGCTCAGGCTTAGCAGCGCGTGGCGGGGGAGGGGAATTGTCTTTCGCCGCGTTCTTCCTCGCAGCCTCAGCCTCGTCAACCCCCTTCATCCCATCAATAGGATGCTCAGACTGGATAGCGCATAGCGGGTTTGGCGGGGATTTGTCTTTCGGCGCGTTCTTCTTCGCAGCCTCAACCCCCTTCATCCCATCAAAAGGAGGCTCAGGCTTGACAGCGCGTGGTGGGGATGGCGGGGATGAGGAGTTGTCTTTCGCCGCGTTTTTCCTCGCAGCCTCGTCAACCCCCTTCATCATATCAATAGGAGGCTCAGGCTCGACAGCGCGTGGTGGGGATGGCGGGAATGGGGAATTGTCTTTCGCCGCGTTCTTCCTCGCAGCTTCAGCCTCATCAATCCCCTTCATTCCATCAATAGGAGGCTCAGACTGGATGGTGCATAGCGGGTTTGGCGGGGAATTGTCTTTTGGCGCGTTCTTCTTCGCAGCCTCAGCCTCATCAACACCCTTCATCACATCAATAGGAGGCTCAGGCTTGACAGTGCGTGGCGGGTTTGGCGGGTTTGGCGGGTTTGGCGGGGAATTGTCTTTCGGCGCGTTCTTCCTCGCAGCATCAGCTTCGTCAACCCCCTTCATCCCATCATTAGGAGGCTCAAGTTTAACTTCGCCCTCCCCGATCACCGCCAGCTCGCCCTGGTCCTTCTCCGTATCCCTTTTCTCCATCATTTCCGCGATCTTCCTTGCGGTCTCCGAGTCCAGTTTGCAACGATTCGTCAACACCTTCACAACATCCCTCCTTTTTGGGTTCTTACGCTTCTCGACGAAACTCCTCAACCCCTTCCCAAGCTTCGCGAACCAATGGAGCGGATCTGGTGAAAAGGCCTCGTTTTTGAGAGCGCACTTTTTCAGAAGCTCGCGTATCCTCTTTTGCGACTCCGCGTACTTGAGATTCTCTTCGGGAGTGTCATCCTGAACTGCTGTAATGCAAGCATGGCCATCACTCTTGATGCCGTAGTGCTCAATATGGGTCTTGTTTCTCGTCCACCAGTCCTCCATCTCCACTTCCCGCTCGAGGCCAGTAAAAACGAGCGCTATTGGTACCTTTGTGCTGCAGAGGCACTCACAAAACAATCGGTAGTTGCTCTGCGTAGTCGCCGTTATTCTGCCCCCGCGCATGCAGAATAGCAAAAGGTGGATGCCGCCAGCAGCACCGAGCTTCACGATGAGTTCGTACGCCCTCTCAATAGCCCCCAAGTAGCCGTTGACCCCCATTTGGGGTTCCTCGAGACCGATGGTATCAAATATGGCGAAATTCAGGTCATCGAAAGGGATGTCGTAGCGAGTGGATTGCATCGTGCAACCGTTGACGTCAGATGAGACTTTTGCAACGTCTTTCCGAGCGATGAGGTTGATTACGGAACTTTTCCCGACACCAGTCTCGCCGAAAAGTACGACATTGATGCTGCTCGCCTGCGCCGTGAGTGATGAATCCCCGGGAGACGACGTATGTCCTAGGCAAAGCACTCGTGAGTTCTACTCGATGACGGTCATTCGATCGAACATTACCAGCTGAAAGATCGCTTTTGGGTTCGGCGCTCCCAGTTGCAATCATGTTTGTGGAGGAACGGGAAATGGTATTGAAATGAGAGGTTTGCTTCCCGAAAGACTGCGACCCGTCTCCCTGGGTCGTCGCCTGACGGAACGGGAAAGGAAGTATAGACTTCACCTAGAACGAAAGCAACCAAGATGGCGAACATCAATAGCGGTGACGACAACAATTCATGGAAATGAGAGTTATACCTTTGAGAGGTTGATGAACGAATCTGAGGTCATCGTCAAGGATGGGCTGAGAGAACCCCAGTTTCTGCAGAAGGGTTTGAATGGAGGGTTGAACGCGGGGGTTTGAATCGAAAAGGTTTCAAAGGCGTTCAGCGCTGCCTCATGGCAAACCATGCGGCTGGTGCCAACACACTGATTGATACACGTCCCTCAAGTGGGCTACAAACCGGTCACACCCAAACTCATCATATCAGCAGGGTCAAAGCCCAAAGGATCCCCTCGGACAGTTGGTTGTCCATGGACGCTCACGACTTGGAGTCCTCATCCTCGGGGCAACAAGTCTTGAGACCTGTATCTTTGTTAATATTATGTGTGACCGAGTCGGCGCAAGGTAGGATTGGATAAGAACTACCTGATATAAATGCAACGTGTCATGCAGCCGCTCAACGAAGAATCCGAGTTTGATGATTCTGCAGCCAGATATGACGCCTCGTGGGGCAAGCGAGGCCAACCCTCAACCAGGCTCCGCTTGGAACGTTAATTTGTCATACCAAAGCAAAACCGATTTTCCTGGCGGCGCAGCCCGAGATGGAGGAAAATCTTCAAGTCAATGAACGTCCAATCGTATTTTGTGCGTCGCTGCATTTTTTTTAGATTCGTGATGTGGTGTGGTCGGTGATACGACATGGGGCGCCGGCATTTTCATCAAAGGCCTCATGATGGTCACACTCTTCCACTGTGACCCATGATCCACGCTTTCTGACCAACGTGTTAGGACTAAAATAAGTGGGTGTTGAAGAGGGCATGGTCTCGACGCCAAGTTCTACTGTAAGTGCTGTTCATTCGCTCACAGGATTCGTCCGAACAACTATACCTTGGCTCGACCCTTCCAACGAGTTGACGGACGTAACTCCAACTCCTCGGATTTCCTCTCGCTAGAAGACGTTTCGAGTACCGGAACCCTATCCCGATGTCACCAATGGTCCGTGATGTTTCACAATTATTTTCGCTCGAGTGTCATCCGTATTTATGTAACCTCTCTAGGAAGAATCGGGCCCTGTGCAGAACGTGGTCGTCTTCGGCGAGAGTGGTGTAGGAAAGAGTTCCATCATCAATCTTGTCGTCGGCTCGCAGGTCGCAAAGACTTCTCCAGATGCGGACGCATGCACCACCCGCACTCAACAGTACGATGTGATCATCAATGGGAAGAGGTACAGGTTATGGGACACGCCCGGTCTAGATGGTGGTTCGTTTGGACTTTTTCGAGCTGCCATCACAGCAAGGAACCTGAAAACGGTTCTTCGAAACCTCCTCAAAAAGAACGAACCGTCTCTCTTGATCTACTGCGTTCGCGCCTCCCGAGCCACACGAGCGCTGGTTCGTCATTACCAATCAGTACGCTCAGCGACCTGTGGTAGCCCCGTCCCCATGGTCATTGTCGTAACCGGACTGGAGAACTCGCGTGGAGATATGGAGAATTGGTGGCACAGGAACGCAGCTGACCTTTCAAATCATGGCATGGAATTTGCTGATCACGCCTGCATTACCTCCATTGATGATGATCCCCGCGACCCTATACTCGCTCGCACACGTCGAACTCAGTCACAGCACGCCGTCCGGGATTTGATATCCCGGAATTGTATTCCTCGCGAGCAGTGCGAGAATACCCCACAGCTCCCCGTTGGAAAACAAGGCGACCTAAGAGGATGGACTTGGGTTGTCTGGACGTATTTTGTATCAACTCTGCTACCTAGTTAAAGGTGGTAGCATTATTGTCGAATACTTGGACACGCCGGTTGATTCTTGGTGTCTCTTAATGTAATTGTATGTTTGTCTGAACACATACCCGAGTATTCCTGGACCCGGAGGGGACAGGTTTGCAAATGAGTAACTCGTGGGAAAACAGAAATCGACGCCCGTGGGAAGTCTTGGATTGACTTTTGTGGAACCTAACCTTAACCCGAGCCTATGGGTAAAAAAAACGTCGCTTCGGTGTTTTCCGATTAAAGGTACACTGTCGCGTGTTTTCGTTTGTGTCAGTCCTCTGTCGTTTGAACGAGCCTCCGGCCTCCGACCCTATCGATTGCAGAGAAAAAAATCCCATGGTATCCTTTACTGCAGAAGCTTGTGTACTGCAGGACGTTAAGGATCGTGCAATGGTCGTTACGGACAGAGACTTGGGCGTGGATGATTTATTCTCCGGAATGATATCGCGCGAATGTTTGGATCGGTCATTCGATTTGGAGGTGGATTCTGTGGCCGTCGAACTGTCGCTAGTTCGTCTATGGCCTACGGGGGATCGTATTGTGGTGAGATTCGACTGTCTCCGAGAGTTGGTCGATTGCTACACACCGCTGAAGAAGAGGGAGCTTATCACTATAGCATCATTTCACGGTATACAGCTGTCCGCCCGATAGCGTGCCCAGAAAATAGTGGAAGTATTCCGTGCGCATTTGTGTTGTGGAACTTGTCGGCCGCTGGAATTTGTTTTCTGCGCGCGTGCGCAGCCGCGATATGGACGATATCGTGTGTACGAATTGCATTGTCTGTTGGACGCTACTTACGCGGAGGCTGACAGACATTCCCATATAACTGTTGATTTATTGCGCGAACAGTACAGGTTAATTTCGGTTGACACTCCTTCGCATCCGGGAACATCCTGCATTACAGTTCACGTACCCTTCAGCTCCATACCTTTCCTTCGTTTGAATGAAAAAGAGCTGGAGATCGTAGCTGATGCTCATCAAATTTTTACATGGTTAAGCAATTGTATATGTATCCGTGGTCCAGGACTCGCCCGGAGAGCCTTGCTATGTTGTACTACTGTGGCATTTAGTACCGTTTGACTAATCAGAGAGACGTCTTGAGCGTCAATCTAGAGCCAAGTGAATTAATTCATACACTTTGACGGCGGGGGCGGACTAACATGGTACCACCTGCCCGCACTTCGTGATCGTAACATCCGGTCGAGGATACTGCCGTGAACGTTCCTCGACGATATTGTCTGGAAAGTATAATCAACTCTCTGCCATCCCATTCCAATCGAGCCCGTTGAGACTCGAATGCAATTCCAAGCTCAGTCAGCGGACTCCCCTGATACGAGAAACACGGTGACGCAGGTCCGGCGAACTTGATATATATCCTCGCGCGTAATCTATGCTAACCATCTCACAGACAGTGCCACGCAATGTCGTCTTCATCGGAGAGACCGGCTCAGGAAAGAGCTCCGTAATCAATCTCATCACGAATCTGGCCCATGCTACGGTATCTCCAGATGCTACGCCGTGCACACGCGATTTCGCCTCTTACGAGGTATCGATCGATGGAAGAATGTACAGATTGTGGGATACCCCCGGCTTGAACGAAGCATCGCGCTTCAGGTTGTTCAGGCGGTCAACCTCGACGAGAGAATCCATCAAGAGGTTTCTCCAAGACAGATGTCGCCTCCGGGAGCTTAACCTCCTTGTGTTCTGTGTTCAGGGAAGTAGGGTTCACGAGGGCATGTCAAGGGCTTACAAAGCCTTCTGCCACGCAACCCGTCGGTTGGCGATCCCGGTGGTTATCGCCATAACTCACCTTGAGAGACAACAACCGGCTATGGATGCATGGTGGCAAAGAAATGAGGGGATGCTCGGGAGCCTGGGGTTAGTATTCGACGGCCATGCATGCATTACAACCCTGTCCTCCCACCATCGCAGATGGGCTTCGCAGCAGGAGATTCGGGACTTGATTTCAAGAGAGTATCAGCGACGACCCAGGTCCATACTGTCTGACCGGGAATATCTAGATGACCCTAGAGGTTGCGTGATATGTTGATGATACAGACGATACATTGTCTCTCCTTGCACTACAATTAATATTTGTATATCAGTTTACTCCACTCAAACAAAAGGTGCAATCTATGGTTTATAGAGCGCTATTTAAAGCGAAGGAAACAAATACACGAACTCCGAGTTTTGAGTATCAAAAATCCTGGAGTCGGTTTCAACAGGCCATTAAGTTAGAAAACGGACGGAATTGATTTGGAGCCAATCTAATCTAACCTTGGTCCCGCGAGTCTGACACTCTCTTGGACATCACGCGTGATGCTTCGATGTCTCCGCAGCACGCCAACCTTCATTGTGAAATATCATAATCCCTAGGGTGTGGGGTGTGGCGGCGGTTGTCCGCTCGTATGTTACGGTACGTGGCTCTTCAAACACTGGTGTCATGGGCGCGGTTGCCTCATGGTTTTTGCATGCACTGCTCGTATACAATCACACCCTTGGCGACCACCGCCCAAGAACAAAAAGAACAAAGTCCCCATAAGAGGTATGCCTACGGTTCAGAAGACTAGCAAGATGGGGTGACCTGATATTTGATTAGAATTCGACTGATCCGTCTTGTTTGCTCTGCAGCTCTGGCCCAATGTCTGGACTGGACAAGCAAATCACCCTCTACCGCAATGAATTACAACCCCACACCCAATGGCATCCCAATCAAGCCAATTCCCTGCATCATCTTGTTCTTTTACTATATGACCGGTTCCGCCAAAGAGGAGAGATGTCGGACATTAACGAGGCGCTTGCCCTCCAATGCAGTGCATTGGAAGTTTACCCCGAGCGACATCCTTCTCATCGAGCGGTTTCACTGGGCAACATTATGAATTCTCTCCATGCCCGTTTCACCCAGCTTAGAGCGCTGTCTGACCTCAACAAGGTACTTGCCCTCGAATTCAATGCATTGGAACTTCTCCCAGGAGGGCATCGTCATCGAGCCATTTCTCTGGGCAACATTGCGACTTGCCTTTATAGCCGTTTCACACATCTCGGAATATTGTCTGACCTCGATGATGCACTTGCCCTCGAACGCGATGTATTGGAACTTCTCCCCTTAGGGCATCCTGATCGTGCCCTTTCACTGCACACCATCGCAAATTGCCTCCATACCCGGTTCACCCGGCTCGGAACATTGTCTGACCTTGACGAGGCACTTGCCCTCGAACGCAGTGTATTGGAACTTCGCCCCTTAGGGCATCCTGATCGTGCCCTTGCACTACACACCATCGCGAATTGCCTCCATACCCGGTTCACCGAGCTTGGAATATTGTCTGACCTCGACGAGGCACTTGCCCTCGAACGCGATGTATTGGGACTTCGCCCCTTAGGGCATCCTGATCGTGCCCATTCACTTCACAACATCGCGAATTGCCTCCATACCCGGTTCACGCAGCTCGGAATATTGTCTAACCTTGACGAGGCACTTACCCTCGAATGCACTGCATTGGAACTTCGCCCCTTGGGGCATCCTGATCGTGCCCATTCACTTCGCAGCATCGCGGATTGCATCCATACCTGGTTCACCTGGCTCGGAACATTGTCTGACCTTGATGAGGCACTTGCCCTCGAACGCAATGCATTGGAATTTCGTCCCGAAGAACATCCTGATCGTGCCCTTTCACTCCACAGCATTGCGGATTGCCTCCATGCCTGGTTCACCTGGCTCAGAATATTGTCTGACCTTGACGAGGCACTTGCCGTCGAACGCAATATATTGGAACATCGCCCCGAAGTGCATCCTGATCGTGCCCTTTCACTCCACAGCATTGCGGATTGCCTCCATACCTGGCTCACCTGGCTCGGAACATTGTCCGACCTTGACGAGGCACTTGCCGTCGAACGCAATTTATTGGAACATCACCCCGAAGCACATCCTGATCGTGCCCTTTCACTGCACAACATCGCGGACCGCCTCCATACCTGGCTCGTCCAGCTCGGAACATTATCTGACCTTGACGAGGCACTTGCCCCCAAACGCAATGTATTGGAACGTCACCTCGAAGGGCATTCGAATCGTGCCATTTCACTGCACAGCATCGCGGATCGCCTCTATACCTGGCTCGCTCAGTTCGGAGCATTGTCTGACCTCGACGAGGCACTTGCCCTCGAACGCAATGTATTGGAACATCACCCCGAAGGGCATACACACCGTACCCTTTCACTCCACAGCATCGCGGATCGCCTTCATATCTGGTTCACCCAGCTCCGAACATTGTCTGACCTTGACGAGGCATCTGCCCTCGAACGCGATGTACGTTATCTGGAAAGGATGATCAAGACTCTCACAGTGATGCAGGTTCGGCGAACTTGACATATATCCTCGCACGTAACCCATGCTAACCATCTCACAGACAGTGCCACGCAATGTCGTCTTCATCGGGGAGACTGGCTCAGGAAAAAGTTCCGTAATCAATCTCATCGCAGGTCACGCCTTTGCTGCGGTGTCTCCCGATGTTACGCCGTGCACACGCGATTTCGCCTCTTACGAGGCATCGATCTATGGAAGAAGGTACAGATTGTGGGATACCCCTGGCTTGAACGAAACATCGGGCAGGTTGTTCAGGCGGCCAACCTCGACAGGAGAGTCCATCAAGAGGTTCCTCCAAGATAGACATCGTCTTGGGGAGCTTGACCTCCTTGTGTTCTGTGTCCGGGGAAGTAGGACTCGCGAGGGCATGTCAAGGGCTTACCAAATCTTCTGCCGCGCAACCCGTCAGTTAGCGATCCCGGTGGTGATCGCCATAACTCACCTCGAGAGACAACAACCAACTATGGACATGTGGTGGCAACAACATGAAGGGATGCTCGGGAGCCTGGGGTTAGTATTCGACGGCCATGCATGCATTACAACCCTGTCCCCCCACCATCGCAGATGGGCTTCGCAGCAGGAGATTCGGGACTTGATTTCAAGAGAGTATCGGCAACGACCCAGATCCATACTGTCTGACAGGGAGTATCTAAATGACCCTAATGGTTGCGTGATATGTTGACGATACAGACGATAGACGTATACATTGTCTCTCCTTGCACCTACAATTAATATTTGTATTCTGGTTTGCTCCACTCAAATAAAGGTGGAATCTATGGCTTATGAAGCGTTATTTAAAGCGAAGGAAACAAATATACGAACTCCGAGTTTTGAGTATCAAAAATGTTGGAATCGGTTTCAACAGGCCCTAAATCCCCCCTGTAGAAAACGGACGGAACTAATCTAACCTTGGTCCCGCGAGCCTGACGCTCTCTTGGACATCGCTCTCGTACAACTTGAACGCCCTCTGGAACATCCCTCCGAGTTTACGAACTTCTCTCTCAAAGGCTTCCTTGTCAGCCCAAGCCAGGCGGGGATTGAGAAGCTCGCGAGGAACACCTTCCATGCTGGTGGGAATTTGGAGCCCGAAAACATCAAAAGTCTCGTATTCGGCGTTGAGGAGTTCGCCAGAGTGGACGGCGTCCACAATGCGGCGAGTATACTTCAAAGGGCAACGCTTGCCTGTACCGAACTTGCCACCGGTCCATCCAGTGTTGATCAACCAGCAAGACACATTGTGCTTTGACATCCTGCTTGCCAGCATCTCTGCGTAACGGCTCGGCTATCCGTCAAGTCAGAATCAGTCTAGGAAGTATGCCCAGACGACAACAACGTACGTGGAGAACAATGAAGGGTGCACTGTAACAAGTGGAGAACGTCGGGATCGGTTCGAGCACACCGTCTTCAGTGCCTGGAGTTTTCCTGTTTGCTCCCGAGTCAACAACCATACCACGGCCGCCAACACAAGGAGACTTACGAGGTGTACCCAGCAAGGAAGTGGTAACTCGCTTGCTCCGGAGACAGCTTGCTCACTGGCGGAAGGACACCAAACGCGTCGCAGGTCAACATGATGATGTTGCTGGGCTGCCTCTCGACCATGCACGGAATCTTCGCGTTCGGGATGTACTCAATAGGATAGGCACAACGGGTGTTCTCCGTGATGCCGACATCATCATAATCCGGAACACGGGAAGCGGGACCGTACACGACGTTCTCGAGGATTGACCCGAAGCGGATGGCATTGTAAATCTCAGGCTCTTTCTCTTTGGAAAGGTTGATACACTTGGCATAGCAACCACCTTCGATGTTGAAGACACCAGTGTCAGACCAAACATGCTCGTCGTCACCGATGAGTAATCGGTTGGGATCGGCCGAAAGGGTGGTCTTGCCAGTGCCGCTGAGACCAAAAAAGAGTGTAACATCGCCCTTGTCCATACCCACGTTTGCGGACGAATGGAGGGACAACTGGCCAAATTTGACAGGCTGAAGGTAGTGCATCACGGAGAAGACACCCTTCTTCATTTCACCTGCATATTCGGTACCAAGGATAACCATCTCCATACGCTTGAAGTTGATCTCCACGGAGGTAGTAGAAGACATGCCCTTTGTGAAACGGTTCGCAGGGAACTGTCCAGCATTGTAGATGATAAAGTCTGGCTCGCCAAAGTCGGCGAGCTCTTCCTCCGTGGGACGAATTAACATGTTGTTCTGAAACGCCATCAGCTCTCGGACACGGAAGCCGAATTACGGCAAGACGGACCATGAACAGGGCATGATAGGCACGGGCACAGATGACTCGAACCTTGATGCGGTACTTTGGATCCCACTGAAACAAAAAAAAAATGAGCGGGTAGGTAAAGCACCAAGTGGGGTGACCTCACCCCCGCAAAACCGTCGAAGACGTAAACATTGTCGCGGGTGTTGAGGTAATCGATGGCACGCTCACGATTGATCTCGAATGTGTCTGGGAAAAAGCTGCGTGAGGGAGAGCTCGCAGACCAGAAAGGCGACTCACGCTCGTCCATCTTGATGTTAACGGAGCCCCACCAGACATCGTCCTTGGAGGTATCCTCGTAGACGATGCGCTTGTCCTTGGGGCTTCGGCCTGTCTTCTTTCCGGAGAAGTTGATCAAGGCACCGGAAGAGGAGATGATGGCGCCTTCGTTGCGGATGGCGTCTTCGTACAGCTGCGCAACGGGAGCGTTGCGCTTGAGCTGGATGCGGTCCATGTCGAAACCGGCCTGCGAGAAGTACTCGAGGTCACGGCCGATGACTGGGAGCCAGGGATGAGATCACGCGACACGGAACACGGGAGGTGACTGCTCACGTTTGCTGGAGAACTCGTTGTCATATGATTGCGCATAGTTACGGTGGAGGATGTGGGGGGTAACGTAGGGAGTCTGATGAGTGAGAACCATTTTGTGTGATGCGGGAGACACAGTGGACTGGATGAAAGAGTTAGAGGGGGGTATTTAAGTGGATATGATCCGCGCGTCCCGGGAATGACCCTGGCGGGAAAATCTAGAACACTTACTCGGTGTCGGGAGGAATGGTAGAGGGGCAACAAATTAAATTTGCGTTTTATACCGCCGTTTGCCAGCCACTGCCGCAGGACCATCCCATAATCTCCCGATGTCCTCCGCGCGAGTCTTTCCGCTCGCGTACCGCAGTGTCCAATCGATTCAGTCCTACTCAGTCTGAGCCGTCTATTTCGCCCAAACTATATATACCCTTTCAGCGACCCTTTCCCGATTCTCTCCGAGCCCCGCACTTATGCCAAGTCGAATATCACGAGTAAATCAAAGTGTCGAGTTTCCCTACCGGGCTGAGATGGAGCGGAATGGAGAATGAGCCGACGCTGTTCAATCAAGGCTATTCTGGGCGTCGTCGAAGGCACCCCTCGGGTGTCAATTCCGGCGCACCCGGCGGTGAGCCACGCGGTCATCTTTTTTTTTTGTTCAGGTACTTATGGAAAGCGATGGTCGTCGCTGCCCGCATTCCAGACCCCACCAACAGGATCAATCTAGCCACGCATCAGCCAGACCTTTGAGCACCAATGTTCGAGGAATCTGGATACAGGGCTGGGATACAAATTATCAGCAATTTCTTTCCTTCAGCACGTCTGCGGTAACACACCAGCCTAGAAGTACAAAAAAGTTGGTATCAAGATATCAGGCAATGCTTGAACGATGGTATACGAAAAAGAAGGGCTAGAGCTCGATCTGCGAAGTGCACTGACTAAAGGATGAATGGAAGAGCAATACAGCACTTGAAAAACAGAAGCTATTCGTGGCAATATGTGGAACTTTACAACAACATTTCAACTATGTGTCAAGTTTCCAGCATTGGTGGAAGATGGGATGGCGGCTTGCACAGATGAAGATGACGAGGTGGGTGCCTTGCTAGTGCTGGAGGGGGAGGGGGAGGGGGAGGGGGAGGGGGAGCTAGTGCTGGAGAGGGAGGAGGAAGCAGTCATTGACTGAGCTGCCGAAGATAGATCTCCAAAGGAGAGCAGGCCGAGATTATAATCCGCAGTAACATGCATCTGGTTAACGTGCAGCCATGGGATCTGGTACCCATTCACGCCGATTCTACCCATTTTTCGGTAAGTGAACCTTGATGATAGAATTTCAAACGCTAGTCCAACATACCGTGTGGTCGCAACGGATTGAACGTCCACGTATCCCAATGGAATGATACCGAGAGATGCCAATGCACCCTGAGTAAGAACCACGTTTGAGAATGTGCCGCTGTTCACCGTCTGACCCGGCGGGATCACGTAGTTGCTGAACGCCTGGTCAAAGTGAGCATAGATCTCTCCGTTAACGAGACCATCCGCCTGGACAAATTCAATGACGAGATCGGCTCCAAGAGGATTATAGATCTGATTTGTGCGTGAATCAGTGATCCGCATGCACCAACTAATGAATGAGTTCTCACGTCGAAGCTCAGTTGGACCTCGTTGTCTGCCAGGGTGGACAGGGAAATGGTGGCGTATAAATGTGTAATGATAGGCGGTACGTTCAATCCTTGAGGGAACATCAGCACAGATGCATAGATCATTGTTTGCAATCCTCACCGGTCACGCTAGTTTGAAGCGTCACTCCCTCAAGCGCGGGATTCAGTGAAGTAAAGGGGGAGCTAGTGCTATCTCCTTGCACGGTCAAGGGAAGAACGTTCCCAGATTGCACAAAGCTTGTCAGGAACGATTCGGCAACCGTATCGTTCGCATCAGCAGGCCCATAC